>BSBK01003222.1:175000-270000 GCA_027943335.1 Chamaecyparis obtusa | reverse complement strand
GTGATCAGGTTGGTTAGTACCTGATGTCTCGACAACACTCAAGATTGTCAAGTGGAGCATCCACTAGTAGGACCACAGATGACATGTACACTGTAGTATGCATCCCTTCACTTTCTAGCCTGGAGGGACTTACAAGGGAGATGACACGGGTGACAATGACTAGCTTGGCTGAGGATCTATTGGATGCATATGCATTTATAGTAGCAGAGCATGATATCCCTGTATCAAAGGTTATATCTCATGTGGGTACTATCAGATACGCTCAGTCACATCCTTCTCACCTAGACTATGGCCATAGTGGTAGTGCTTGTGAGGATCCACCTACTGACCACTCTATTGCTACATAGGAGAGGCATAGCGTATAGACCCTTCAGTTAGTGCAGGCCATCAGTTCTTTGATGTTGGTCTTGACAATGTTGAGTTTAGCATGACCACTATAGGTTATCTAGATTTTTTGACATGTGATGATATGACTTCCATGCCATCTCATCTAGTTAGTCCATTGCATTCATCATTAGAGAGGCATGTGCAATCTACTCATGTTGCAGATGCAAATTTGAGCTTGGACCAAGCACACCAAAATCTTGATACCTTGGTTGATAGGATTGAGGACAGTGAATCCGAGTACTATCAGTTTCCACCACCTACATAGGTATAAATTAGATTATATACATGTATTTAATTTTGTACAATTTTAAACTTAAATTTATTTTCAAAATTTCAATCAATTGATTTATTTTTTGTCAACCAGGATATGCCTCTTGTTACTCCTTCTTTGGGTACTGATCGTGTACATCATCAGGACTCACTTGATGATGACATCAGTAGTGGATAGGTGATTTTTTTAATTTATTATCTATGTTCCACACACTTTATAACATGTTTTCTTGTACAATGTTTATATATTTTAATTTATATATCTCTTTCTTGTAGGGATCTGCATATCCTTCAGAGCATGATAGTCACTCTGGGTGTGACCGCTTAGTGAGGAGTCGACATGATGAGTCATAGGCACATTCATATTTGATTAGAGACATATTTCATATTATGTATATATATATATATATATATATATATATATATATATATATATATATATATATATATATATATATATTCACATGTGTTTGATGAACTATATTTCATTTCTAGACTCTACATAACCGATTGATGTGTTTGATGTTATATTTTATTTCTAGATGGGCTTTTGATAGAATGTTTGACACATGATTGATTCATATGTTTCATATTTACAATACTTGATCTACACAAATGATTGATGTTTCATGCATGTGTACATTATATATATATATATATATATATATATATATATATATATATATATATATATATATATATATATATATATATATATATATATATATATATATATATATATATATATATATATATATATATATATATATATATATATATATATATATATATATATATATATATATATATATATATATATATACTTTCACTCTAGATACATGTGCATGTGTGTGATGAGCTTGTAAATTTTCAATACTTTCAATTATAGATTACATACACATGTACATGTTTAATTTAAATTTGATGTTCAACTTGATTTCAATAGATTAAACATACATGAATCATATTTGAATTCAATATAAATTACATACATGAATGATGTTTGATTGTACACATGTTCAAGATTTAAAGGTACATTCGATAATAGTTGTGTGCACGTACTTTTAATTTAATGTCAAGTTGTACTTCAAGTAGATTTTATATTTAAAACATGCACGTCCTAATGTAACACATGCAAATTCAATAAATACACGTAAGACATAAATTTGAAGTACATACATGATAATTATAAGATATCCACTTGTAAGACATAAATTTGAGATCCATATATTCTTAATTTTTAATTTAATTCAAGCTCCATTCACTATGGGCACTAGTAGGAAAGAATGGAGCTAAGAAAACCTCTGGTCTTGCCCATGAAAAATTTAGTTCAAATCATATTTCATGCGTGATTTATTCCACATCTTCAGGTTCATCTCTCTCTTGAATAACATTTAATATTCTCTCATGGTCGTCAGTATCAAGTCTCCACTTACAAATGCCACGTCCCATCACAGGAACAAGAGTTAGGACGGTGGCAATTACAAGATGACTATACTGATAAACCTTATTGTTAGGTTGATAATCAATAAAATGAATCCCTTGTTTAAGTATTTTGGTTTGCTTCAAATATGTTCCTTGCACGACAACTGAACCTACACAATGTGTTCCTCAATGTTAAATATATAGATGTGATAAATACTAACCACATAAACAAACTTAAATACAGTACTAGAACCTGTGGGAAACATAATTCCATCACTTGTTTCACTCTATGTTAGCTTCATCCTCTCCTTACAACAACGTAATAAATAGTAACTAACACCTTCCACATTTCCAAGCTCTGCTACTACTGCAAAATATGTCTTGCATTTAAAGTGAACTTTTAATTTTAGGAACTTGTAAATATAAATTAAACAAACTTTATTTAAATGAATTGAGAACTTATGAGTCCTTTTTAGAAACATGTACATATAAACACACACGTACCTATTTTGATCAAACTTGAAATATGGTCATAATCTATAGAAATCAATGGAATGTCATCAAAGCTTTCATCCTAAATGTCATTTGTGTTTGTAACATCTAGTGGAACCAAATTCCATTCACTAACATATCCACATTTTTGGTTGATACATTCGTCATAGTTTTCAAAAATGCAGTCATAACAAAAGCATGAATAATCTCTAGTGTACAATGACCACACATTACTATCCATACTCATAACTGAATTTAGGGATCTTATTTTGTCTACTCTCTTGCATCCATGGATTGATCTTCTGTCAACACCTGAATAATAGAGAGGTCACATGTAAAAATTAAAGACATATATATAAGTTAACTTAAACAATGATCAATAAATTGAAAATTAGTACCTGTTATCTCCTAGAATATTCGGAAGGGTATGACTCGATCTGATCATGATGATGTTTTATCATGATTTGGCACCATAAAATGCATCTTGCACCACTCAACTACATCATGAGCATTATTTATATGATATCCCTAATAGTCCAGTTGATACTTTCTTAAAGCACATTTGATACAAGCTCCTACACCATCATGCTCTCCCTTTCCATGTCCACTCTCAAAGAAAATCCAAATATGTGGTATCTTTTGGTATCGATGATATCTACATAGTGCGTAAAATGTCCTTGCTGATTTAAATTGTGCTGCACATCCATCCAACCAAACAAAATGCTTTTCGATTTTGATGCCTTTGTTTTCCAAATATCCAAAAAATGTCTTAAAGCAATGCTCAAAAAAATGTATGTCATGCTCTTTATCATCACTTATGTAAAAGTGATATTCTTTCTTTATGACTCATGCTTCATATGTACCTTCAAAACCATCCAAATCTAATTGTGCATGTCGATAAGACACATGTACCATGATAGTCACCTTCTCTGTATAGTAGTATTCTGCTTGAAGTTGTTTTTGAGATACAAAGGAGTAGTTCTTTGCAAAATCAACAACCGATAAAATCGTTCCAACTGGAAAAGATTCTTTTTGTATTTGGAATTGTTCTACTTTCCATTTAGCGAAAAAAACATGCCATTTAGCGAAAAAAACATGTTGTATGTATGGTTGAATCAATTTACAAAAATTCTCCATAAATGTTGCAACAGGTATCTCATCTTCTACATATTCCAACCTTGTTGATTCTTTCTCGACTTTTGTTTCAGACTTTATGTACTTGTATCTCTTGCATTTTATCATCCTCGCCATGTTAGTATCTTCAAGTCTTAAAGGAAATTTAGCCAAATCCCCGCAGGTTTGACAAGTTCCTCTTATGCAATCTATTTCAAGTATTTCATGATCAATTGATTTGTTACATAAGATTGATGTTATGAATTGACTTGGACGTTTAGGAAAATCATTTTGAGAATCACCACTTTCTTCTATCATCTTTCTAAACCCTTGGTAGTAGAGATCGAATTCAATGTGATATCGACAACAACAAGTTTCAAAAGATTTATTTTTCTTTACAAAAAATGATTTTAATCTTTCAAACATTGTTTGTCCAATCTTAATGTCAGGATTTGAGTTACAAAATGAGAGATACAATTCATGTTGTGTGGTGTCCAACCAATGTTTTGTGTGCTAGAAATATTCCTTAGGCCCAGTCCTCTTCTTGATAATGTCTCTTGTATTTGGTGAAGGATGAGTATGATCAGTCCAAAATGATGTAACTAAGTTCCTAACTGTTTCATTAATTCTATCAGATCGAGGAGCTCTACACATTAGTGCCCAATTACCTTCCAATGTAGTATCATCGAAATTGATTCTTCTTTTCAAATAGTTCATCATTGTCTTCCTATTGTACCCGATCTGAGATGAAAGTGAAGAAATTTGTCTTCTTTGGGACATGTTTTTACTTAAAATAGATGTTAGTATCACTCTTCTTGAAATGGACCTATCTGTACATCTAGTTGTTTTCCCAATGGAATGCAAACCTTCCTTAACACTGTCAACAATATTTTTTTGTACGTTACTTGATTTTAACTTTTTCAAACTTGCATCTACACCCAATAATTTTAATGGTTCTTTTAACTCATCTTTAAGAAGTGTAATTGATAACAATTGAGTTTTTTCAAGTGTACCAAGATTCTCAAATTGTTTCATTATTTTCTTAGACTTTTTATTCAATGCCCTCTTCATAATATTTATGGGTTGTTTAGCATAATCTCTCAATTTTTTGACATCCATTTCAATTAAATGATCTATGCTTTTACGATTAATTTTTCTCTTCAACTGTTGGAGTAGATTATCATTCACATATGTTTCTTGCACTTCCACTACAAATAAAATAAAATAAAAAATCTTAATATCTCATCTTAAGGGGACCTTCATGAAATAAGTATTTACAAGCTCTTGAACATGTTCTACCTATAATAATTTATACATTAATTCAAGAGAAACACATACTTGTTTGACCTTGGGTTGATTCAACTTGGGATGCACCTTGTCCAACATTTTCATCATCAAAGGCTGCATGTACGTGCAACAAAAACAATAACTTAGATTCTTAGGGGAAAGACCCAAAATATATATTCACCAATAAGAGACTAAATCGAGAGAGTCTATGAGAGAAAGAGAGAGGTGTGTACTTATTTGATATTCTGAGACTTGTGCTTGTTGAGCTTGTGATGACCCTTCTCCAACTTCTGAAGGTTGGGCTTGTTGAGCTTTTAATGACCCTTCTCCAATTTTTGAAGGTTTGGCTTGTGATGACCCTTGTCCAACTTTGAAGGTTGGGCAGCTTGTTGAGCTTGTGATTCTTGAGCATTTCCTACACATGTATGAAGTATAAATTAGTCATAGTTCATTGCTCATCTAATTAGTCCTAATTGGTTCTAATAGGTCATATAATTGGTTCTAATTGAGTCTAATTATATCTAATAGGTTATAATTGAATGTAATAGGTCGTAATTGTTCCTAATTGGTCATAATTGAGTGTAGTTAGCCCTAATTGAGTCTAATAGGTCATGTTAGGTCCTAATTGGTCCATATTAGGTCCTAATTGGTCCCAGTTGAGTCTAACTAGTCCTAATTGAGTTTAGTAGGTCATGTTAGGTCCTAATAGGTCCTAATTAGGTCTTAATTGGTCATAATTATGTCTAGTTGGTCTTAATTGAGTCTAGTTGGTCCATATTGGTCCTAATTGAGTCTAGTTGGTCATAATTGTGTCTAGTTGGTCCTAATTAGTCCTAATTGAGTTTAGTAGGTCATGTTAGGTCCTAATTGGTCATAATTGAGTCTAATTGGTCCTAATTGAGTCTAGAATAAGTCATATTAGGTCCTAATTAGTCCTAATTAATTATAATTTGATCTAATAGGTCCTAATTGAGTAGATAATAAGTCATGTGTTAGGTCCTAATTGGTCCTAATTAGTACTAATAGGTCAAGTAATAGGTCATGTTAGGTCCTAATTGGTCATAATTGAATGTAATAGGTCGTAATTGTTCCGAATTGGTCATAATTGAGTGTAGTTAGTCCTAATTGAGTCTAATAGGTCATGTTAGGTCCTAATTGGTCCATATTGGGTCCTAATTGGTCCCAATTGAATATAATTGGTCCTAATTGAGTCTAATAGGTCATATTAGGTCCTAATTGAGTTTAGTAGGTCATGTTAGGTCCTAATAGGTCCTAATTAGGTCTTAATTGGTCATAATTGTGTCTAGTTGGTCCTAATTGAGTCTAGTTGGTCCATATTGGTCCTAATTGAGTCTAGTTGGTCCTAATTGTGTCTAGTTGGTCCTAATTAGTCCTAATTGAGTTTAGTAGGTCATGTTAGGTCCTAATTGGTCCATATTAGGTCCTAATTGGTCATAATTAAGTCTAATTGGTCCTAATTGAGTTTAGAATAAGTCATATTAGGTCCTAATTAGTCCTAATAGGTCAAGTATTAGGTCATGTTAGGTCCAAATTGGTCATAATTGAATGTAATAGGTCGTAATTGTTCCTAATTGGTCATAATTGAGTGTAGTTAGTCCTAATTGAGTCTAATAGGTCATGTTAGGTCCTAATTGGTCCATATTAGGTCCTAATTGGTCCTAATTGAGTCTAATAGGTCATATTAGGTCTTAATTGAGTTTAGTTGGTCATGTTAGGTCCTAATAGGTCCTAATTAGGTCTTAATTGGTCATAATTGTGTCTAGTTGGTCCATATTGGTCCTAATTGAGTCTAGTTGGTCATAATTGTGTCTAGTTGGTCCTAATTAGTCCTAATTGAGTTTAGTAGGTCATGTTAGGTCCTAATTGGTCCATATTAGGTCATAATTGGTCATAATTGAGTCTAATTGGTCCTAATTGAGTCTAGAATAAGTCATATTAAGTCCTAATTAGTCCTAATTGACTATAATTGGATCTAATAGGTCCTAATTGAGTAGATAATAAGTCATGTGTTAGGTCTTAATTGGTCCTAATTAGTCCTAATAGGTCTTAATAGGTCATGTTAGGTCCTAATTGGTCATAATTGAATGTAAGTGGCCTAATTGAATCTAATTGGTCATAATTGAATCTAATAGGTCCTAATTGGTCCTAATTGTTTCTAATTGAATCTAATAGGTCCTAATTGTTCCTAATTGTTCATAATTGATTCTAATAAGTCCTAATTGGTTCTAATTGAGTTTAATTAGATCTAATAGGTCATAATTGAATCTAATTGGTCTGAATTAGGTCCTAATTGATCATAATTGTATCTATTTGGTCTTAATTGAGTCTAGTTGGTCCATATTAGGTCCTAATTGAGTCTAATTAGTCCTAATTGAGTTTAGTAGGTCATGTTAGGTTCTAATTGGTCCATATTAGGTCCTAATTGGTCCTAATTGAGTCTAATTGGTCCTAATTGAGTCTAGAATAAGTCATATTAGGTCCTAATTAGTCCTAATTGACTATAACTGGATCTAATAGGTCCTAATTGAGTAGATAATAAGTCATGTGTTAGGTCCTAATTGGTCCTAATTAGTCCTAATAGGTCTTAATAGGTCATGTTAGGTCCTAATTGGTCATAATTGAATGTAAGTGGCCCTAATTGAATCTAATTGGTCATAATTGAATCTAATAGGTCCTAATTGGTCCTAATTGTTCCTAATTGAATCTAATAGGTCCTAATTGTTCCTAATTGTTCATAATTGAGTCTAATAGGTCCTAATTAGTTCTAATTGAGTTTAATTAGATCTAATAGGTCATCATTGAATCTAATTAATTTGAATTAGGTCCTAATTGATCCTAATTGGTCCTAATTGGTCCTAATAGGTCATATTAGGTAGTATTAGGTTCATATAGGTTCTAATTAGGTGAACATATAGGTTCTAATAGGTCCTAATTAGTCCTAATAGGTCCTATTAGGTCCTAATTAGTCCTAATAGGTCCTATTAGGTCCTAATTAGTCCTAATAGGTCCTATTAGGTCCTATTAGATTCATATAGGTTCTAATAGGTCCTAATAGGTCTTAATTAGTTGTAATATGTCCTAATTAGTCATGATAGGTCCTAATTAGGTTCTAATAGGTCCTAATAGGTCCTAATTAGTCTTAATAGGTCCTATTAAGTCCTAATTAGTCCTAATTGAGTCTAATTAGGTGCTAATTGGTTCTCATTGATTCTAATTGGGTCCTAATAGTCCTAGAATAGGTCCTAATTAGTCCTAATATGTCATATTAGTCAAAATAGGTCTATAATTAGGTCTAGTTAAGTCTAATAGACCTGTACAATATCACATTTACATGAACATTAAGACAAGTCTTGACCATCAAACTCAAAATATCTATCTAGAGACATCTTAGACATACCTTGATTTCGATGATGATATATTTTTCGTGATTCTTCACGTAGTCTTTGTTCAATCTCTTCTGAATAATGTCATGTACTTTTGTTTAGCCTTCTCTTTTTATTTCCCATCATAGCTTACAAAATTATTCCGTGCCAAAATGTCTTCCTTCTTCCTAAATTTGTGAATTATTTTATTGCTTTCAAATTTATGAAATGAAAAAAATATACATTTATTTATACCCAATTCTTATTACTCGAAAATGCCACCAAAAAGGCTGACATTGGTTTCGATCGAAAGTCCTTTATTATTGACTAAATGTTGCATTTTAAAGTCAAGTTTGACTTTTGATCGAAAGTCAAACTTGACTTTCGATAGAAACTAAAGGACTTTCAATCGAAAGTCCTTTAGTATTAACTAAATTTTGCATTTTTTGCAGAAGTACTTTCGATCGAAAGTCATTACTTTCAATCGAAAGTGCCTAAAATGGGAGTTGGTTTCAAGTTCTCAAGAAATTCTGAGAATTTCATGGCTTCGGGCTTCAAGCGCTCTAATCAAATGGATGAATAAAAAGAAATCCTTTTGCAGACAACAAGTACTCGGAATTAGCTTTCTAACAATTATATATTTGACTATTTTTAAATTTATTATGTGTACGATTTTTGACATTAAATGAATGTAGTTTTTTTATCAAATATAAACCTCTGAGTTTGACATTCAACGAAAAATAGTAAAACAAGGAAAAAAATTCTAAAAAATAATAGTGCCCTTCGTATTTGAGTCTACTTTCTATTTTTAAAAAAAAATTGAAATTTGATAAATACACAATAAGTTATAAGCTATGTAGTGAAGGTAGGTCAAAATTTTGGTTTAGTCAACTTCAAATGTTAATAAAATATGAAATAATAGTGATAATGTCATCAAACCAATTGCATTCCCTTCGTATGGATGTTACAAAACTAAATTCAAAAGAATTGCATCCATATCTATTTTACAAAAAAAGTTATGCTCTATGAAAATAGTGTTACTATTTGAAAATGACGTTTTCAGCACCATACAAGTTTTCATGGGAGAAAGAAAAAAGTATTCAAATAAATTCAAAATAAATAAATAAAAATATATTTAGAATCTAGACAAAAAATCCTAAAAAACTCTAATTTACTTCATCTTCCGATTTCAAGCAGTTCAACGACAATATGCATCCGAATCTAAAAGTTTTTCTCAAAATGTAGAGTTCAGTGTCCGTTCAGGGTAAAAAGTGTAACCCACTATTGTGGGTTTACCCGTAAGTGGTTTGGGGTCATGTCAAATGCCTTGAATGGATATTTGACTTGGATCTAGCTTTTCCCCTTGTTCTACCCCATTTTCCACTTCTTCCTAGCATTTTCTTCCATCCTAAACTGTGAACCTAAGATTCTTGACCATAAGGTCAAGGTCGACCTCGACCCTGACCTAGTCAGGGTCAACCTTGACCTTGACCCTAGGGTTTGGGATCTTCTGTGTTAGCTTCCAATTTTGGGATCTCATCAAAATCTTTCATTTTCCCTCTTCGGGGCCACTATTTCTCGGATTAAGTGTCGAATTCTCAAATTAATATTTGAGGTGGACCTTTCTTGATATTTGTATAGGATTCCTAAATTATTATTGGAGATTAGCCTTTCTCAAGTTTTGTGCCTAATACTCAAATTAACTTTGGGGTTGGCCTTACCTTGAATTTTGTAATAAGGCTCTTAAATAATTATTTTATTTATTTATTAAGGGTGGTCCCCTCCTAGAGTTTTGTGTCAAGACTTTAATTTAATTTCCTTTCCATGTGCACCTCTCTAGATTTTTGTGCCATGGGACCTTAATTATTATTTTCTATGAGGAACCTCTTGTGCCCTAGATCACTATAAAAGGGAGTCTTCCTCTCTCATTTTCTCCATCAAGTTTTGCAATCCATCTCTCAAGCTCTCAAGCATTTAAGCATCCAATTCATCAAGGAGATCCATTAGTAGCCATTGAAGGATTCAAGCTCTATGGAGCTCTCTTGTTGAAGATTCCTCCATTTCCATTCAAGTCTCTTCCAAGTTCAAGATCCATTCAAGATTGGTGTTGAAGATCTAAAGACAATTGATATGAGACATTCTACATGTGATTCTACATTCATCCATTCTTGTGGATTCAAGGATTCGAATCCTCCACAAGGGTTTCAACTCGAGCAAGGTGAATTGTTTCATTTACTTTGTTTATTCCAGAAATTTCAATTCAATTTCAAGGTTAATTCCTAAATTAGGGTTTGACAGAGGCAAACCCCCCAAATAAACAACCAAAAACTCTCTTTTTCTTGTAGGTATAGGTGCAGAACTTTGGATTTGAGAGTAGATTTGGATACCCTTTTCGCTGAACTTCCAAGATCCGCGAACAAAGTCAAAGTTGACCTTCATTCTCTTGAGGTTGTCCTTGACCTTTTAAAAGGTCAAAGTCGACCTGTGTGAATCTTGGAAAAAGATTTTTGGGTTTTGTCCGCCTTAGCATTTCTAGTCTAAAACAAGTGATGGAATCTTCAGAAAGTTCATACAGAAGCCAGAATTCAACATTTTCAAGATCTGCCCTAATTCAAGATTAGTATTCACACTTCAATTATTTCAGATTTCAGGCTTAATCCAACTATAGGGAAGTATAGGGTTTGTCTCTCTTTTTCATATTCTTCATAGATTGATTTGATTGTGTATTAACCTCTTGGTTAATCAAATTGGATCTCTCTTATGAGAATTTGGATTTAGGAGTGAATCTTACATTTTCCCCACACACATACACAAATAGTGGTGATTCCAAATTACCATTATTCAAGGATCCACATGGGTCTCTTACACACTTATCCCATCAAAAGGACTTGTAGTCCCTAAAATATTCTCACATTCCCCAACATGTCCTTTGGAGTGTGAGACAAGAAATGCCTTTGAGGAAAATCTGCCCTGACTCCCAAGTCCTTTCAATCCCTCTCATGTTGACACTTATCTCCATGCTATGAGTTTTAGAAAACACAATCAATGTGCTCTGTTATGAGTGCAGCCCAACCCTTCATAATCCTTTAATCCCAATTGTTTGTTTACCTATCTCTAAATCTATAAATTGAGGACTCCTTTCTCATTTCTCCATCCACCATCAAGAGAAAATTTTCTATGGCAATCTGAATCCAAACCAATTTTCAACATAACCTTATAATATCAAAATCATTCCCCTCAATTGAAGCTTGAGCAACATTGAGCATACATATCAACTAGCATTGGACAAATCTTTACAACATGGGAGATTTTGGGTTTCTTGAAGGTTTGGACAATCTTTATTCATCTTTTCTCTCTTAAGTCTTATCTTGATGTTGCTTTGATTTAGTATTTTGAATGTTTTAATCTCATTATTGCATTCCTTTTGTGCTAATTAACTTCTTGCACACAAAAATGACCTTCAAGAGTGAAATTTTATTACATGGAGACTCTCCAAACCCAAGGAAAAAGATGATTTTCTCATTTGAACTTATTTTGGAATCTCCCAAACTTCCTACAATCTTTAAAAAAAAATTCTATATTCTTTTGGTATTTCTCTTGTTCCTCTTTGGAACTTTTGGACCTCCACACTTAAGACTCATTGTGTTAAGATTAACAAGACAGAAATAACAATTACATGCAAATATAACCAATATCAAAAAATAATAAACCACATAGAAAGAGAACACAAGACACAAAGATTTAACATGGTTCACCCAATCCCTGGGCTACGTCCACCAACAATGAGTACAATATTATTATTATCTAGTGATTACAACTTGATTACAATCCGCAATCCCTTACAACTCAATACCGCCCCAAGAAGCTACTAAAACATACATCATTATGAAATCCCTAGCCCTAAGCTATTTCATACAAGTGAGGAGGGGGGGAAAAGTGTACATCACTTCCCTGATCAATCACCACAAGATAAAAAAGTATTTGATTGTGCCTAGCATAATCAGTGACATTTAATATTATGAAAGAGAAGACAATTGAATAATTGATGGAAACCATAGAAAAGTTGTATGAAAAGCCCTCCACTTCAAACAAGGTATTTCTCATGAAGCATCTATTTAATATGAAGATGGCAGAAGGTGGATCTGTTACTAATAATTTGAATTAGTTTAATATGGTTACCATTCAATTATCTTCTATAAATGTTACTTTTGATGAAGAAATTAGGGCTCTCTTGATTTTGTGTTCTTTTCTTGAAAGCTGGAATGGCTTGGTAATGGTTGTTAGTAACTTTTTTTCTAGATCTAATACCCTAAAATTTGATGATGTTATCGGTGTGATTTTGAGTGAGGAAAATCATAGGAAAATCTCAGGTGGATCTACATTTGGAAGTGTCTTGAATGCACAAAGTAGAGGTAGAACGAATGAGAGAGGAAACAAATCTAAAAATCATGGGAAATCAAGAGGAAAATCAAAGGGAAAGATTCCTGAATCCAAAGGACCAAATGATTGTTGGTATTGGGGAAAACTAGATCATAAGAAGAAAGATTGTTGGTCTCGGAAGAATAAAGAAGGAGACAAACAAGAAAGTAACAAGGAGAAAATGTGGTAAGTAATAAATCTGAAGAGGATGCTTTTCTTCTTTATTTAGAAAGTGTTGATGATTCATGGGTTTTAGATTCTGGGGCTTCATTTCATGCTACACCCCATAGAGGTTATTTTCTTGATTATGTCCAAGGGGATTTTTGGCTAGTTTATTTGGGAGATAATGAACTGTATCAGATTTTTGGAAAGGGGAAAATTAAGATTAAGTTTCAGAATGAGAATCATTGGATACTACAAGAGGTAAGACATGTTCCAAGGTTGAGTAGGAATTTAATTTCTATAGGGAAACTCGGTGATGAGGGTTGCACAGTTACTTTTAATGATAGAAATTGGAAGGTTTCAAAAGGTTCCTTAGTAGTAGAAAAAGGTGTGAAAGTAGGCACCTTATATCTTTGTATAGGTCATACTATTCCTTCTACTTTAATTGTTTAAGAGAAAAATGAATGTTCAAGAACATTTGTTGCAATTGAGTATGAAGAACATCAAACAGTTGTTGTAGATTTTGACAAAACACTTTGGCACAACAGACTTGAGCACATGAGTGAAAAAGGTATGAAATTACTTCATTCAAAGAAAGTCTTATCTAGACCGAAATGTGTCAATATGGATTCCTGCGAATTTTGTGTGTATGGAAAACAAAATAGAGTTAGTTTTGTGAAGAGTGGGAACAAAAAGAAAAATGAGAAATTAGAGCTTGTGCATACATATGTATGGGGAACAACTCAAGTATCTTCCCTTGGTGGCTCTTTGTATTATGTCATAGTTATAGATGATACTGAGAAAAGTATGGATTTATTTCCTTAGACAAAAATATGATGTATTTTAAACTTTTAAGAAATGAAAATGCTTGGTTGAGATTGAGACTGGTAAAATGCTAAAATGTCTCAGATTTGATAATGGTGGTGAGTTTTGTAGTATAAAATTTGAATATTATTGTTCCTCTAATGGTATTCATAGGCAAAAAACTATACTAAGGACTCCATAAGAAAATGGAGTGGTTGAATGCATGAATAAGACAATAATGGAGCATGCAAGGAGTATGATGTTTCATGTTGGGCTTCCCTCAAACATGTGGATGGAGGTTGTTAATACAGCTGTATATTTAATCAATAGAGGTCCCTCTACTCCTTTGGGATATGGTATTCTGAAGGAAGCATGGACTGGTAAAAAGGTGAGTTATTCTTTTATCAAAACCTTTGGTTGTGAAGCATTTGCACATATAGATTTTGAAAATAGAACCAAATTGGAAGCTAAGTCAAAGAAATGTGTATTTGTTGGATATGGCATTGATGAATTTGGTTATAGGCTTTTGGATTTTGAAAATCATAAAATTGTAAGAATCAGTGATGTCATATCCAATGAAAAAGTATTTTACAATATTAAATAGATTAGTAATAGATCCACCTTCTTCCATCTTCATATTAAATAGATGCTTCATGAGAAATACCTTTTTTGAAGCAAAGGGCTTTTCATACAACTTTGCTAGGGTTTCCATCAATTCTTTAATTGTCTTTGCTTTCATAATATTAAACACCACTGATTGTGCCAGACAAAATTGAATACTTTTTTATTTTGTGGTAATTGATCAGGGAAGTACCACTAGTACATTTAAGGCCAAATTTTGATGACCATTTGTCAGATTTCCAATGCCTATTTGTTAGACTTTTGACACATGTGTCCATCACCATTTTTGTGTTAGAAATGGCAATGAGAGTGACAACCATTAGTATTCCAACATCCCTACCTATCAGAATTGGGAACATAAACAACAATTTTACTTTGTGATAGATCTGTCGAAAAATCTTCTTTGCGACAATTTTTCAGTCGGTATTTCGATAGATTGGCAGTATATTCTGACAGGAAATTATGTCGAAGGTATAGCCATCCTGTTGCATAAATCTATCAGAGTGGTGTCATATTTGATGGTGACCGGTTAGAGTTTTGATGGTATGTAATATACTATTGATGGACCAACCCGTCGAACGTATAGCATGTTGGTCAGAAATGCTTTACTAATTGCTGAAAAAGAGACAGATTAGCATAATAAAGAAAACAAAGCTCAAGAGACCATCATAGTTGGTCTCTGTATTTGGTCCATATACCAAAAAAACATTTTACATTTTTTTAGCTCATCAAATGAGGGGATTTGAAAGAATTTAATAGAATATTTTCATGATAACGTATATTATTAAGTTGACATTGCATGAATTTATCGACTCCATGCACTTGTAGACATCAAACACAATGATACAAAAGCATCTCCTCCCATGGCCTACATTACTCAAGCCATGAGAGGGGATGCTTATTTATGGTTGTGTTTGATGTCTACAAGTGCATGAAGTAGATAAATTTGTTCAGTGTCAAACTAAAATAATGTACATTACACATGAAAATATCATCCATTAAATTCTTTCAAATCACCGCATTTGATGAGCTAATGAAATGTAAAATGTTTTTTGAGTATATGGACCAAGGATGGAGACAAACTATGATGCTCTCTTGAACTCTGCTATCTTTAGTCCTAGCTATTGGGTAAGGGCTGGAAGACTTATACCTGTCGATCATTGAGAATAATTACCGCCTTGCCTTTATATACACTACACAGTATCCAATATAAGAGGAGGTAGAAAATATGAATGGATAAAAGAAATGAAAGATACAATAAAATTATCTTGTTTTTTACCTTCTCATACTTGATCCAAGTCCCACAAAAGTAATTTTATACGATCACTAGCACATTTTGTGCATGGATGAGAAACAACATCCAAAGTTTCTAGATTCTGAAAAGAGGCATGAGTGGAGGCCAAAAAAGGGATATTTGTGAAGGTTTTATAGATTTAGTACTGAATCATCATCTCTGCACTGGTACTTAATCTGGAAACCCTCTCTAGAAAATCTCCACAAAATCCCTTATGGCCTCCACTGCATATACGTCTTCTCAATATCTAAAAACTCTCCATCATTGATTCCCATCATTTTTCACCATCTCTATGGACTGAGACCTTAAATTATTGAGCTTCTCTTTTTTTTGAGAATATTTTAACATTCTCTACATAATAGGGCCAACCACGTGAAGGTGGAAGCTCATCTGGTCCTTCCTAGGAGCCTCTTATGACCCTTTATGACATTTTAAGACCTCTAAGATGTGTATTCTTAGGGGTTGTAAATGGTCGTAAAGGGTCATAAGGGGTCCTAGGACACAACAAATGAGAAACATAATTGTAGGCATCATGGTCACAAGTTTTTGGAGACAACATAATTGAGTGGTATACCCAGACGATGCAAAGTGACCACTACTCAATTATGTTGTATACCCAGATGATGGAGAACAACTCTTGCACCTCTGATTCCAAGTTGACTACATCTATTGCTCATGAATACAAGGTCCTCCAAAAAATGTATTCAATTTGGAATCAGGGGTGTAGAAGTTTCTCTCCATCACTTGGATGTACAACTCAATTACGTTGTCTCCAAAAAATTGTGACCATGATACCTACAATTATGTTTCTCAGCTATTGTGAAATCTACATTTATGTTTCTTAGCTATTGTGTTTATGTGCATGTTTTTATGTGTTTGGGATGACATCTTTCTAGCCTGGGCCTAGATATTTTATCCACAATGACCAAACTTCAAAGGATCCAAGCCCAGGCTAGAAAGATGTCTTCCCATTTTGTTTAAGCCATATTCCTTGTTCTTGTGAAAATTCCTTGGTACGGTAGGCATGCTCTTTGCAGTACTCTTCTTCAATTTGTGTTCGATGATAAGAATCTTCTTCTTCTTCCTAATTGCAGCTAGAGGTTCCTTTTCATCAGGATTCAACTCCACTTCCCCCATATCATCATCCTCATCACCCTTAGCTGCCATCCTAAACCCTTCTTCCCTCTCCAGTTCTTCAAGCCTCTGCAAGATATCTGGATCAATAATGTCTACAACATTGTGTCCATCCATGATCTCAAAAATATCATCTTCTTTCCACTCTTCATTTGCCAAAATATACCACAATCTGAAGACTCATGGCTCTTCAAATTCTCTTGTTTCCTTAAAACCTCCAAACATGTGTACTATGAGCTTTCCTCCAACAAATGGACTTGTGATGATTTTCACAATAGTACATGTGTTGGAAGGAAAGCTCAAAGTAATGCTTAGGCCAATCTAAATTGTCATCACCTATGCATATAAGAGTTGATCATAGAAGGTATATGCCCAGGTGAAAAACCTGCATATTTGACCAAGCAATACTAGGAGCTAGATCCAACAACAAATAGATTTGTGGTGATTTTCACAATAGTACATGTGTTGCTAGGTAAGCTCCTAGTAGCGCTCAGGAAAATATGCATGTTCATCACCTGTGCATATGAAGTGGCTCTAATGGCAAATACAATCACAAAATTTTGCATACTCCTTATTTTTTTCTGGGTTGATATTGTCAGACATGGTCTTTTTTGAATGGAATGACTCATTACTTGTACATTGACTAGAATGTTGGTGGAAGAAGGATGATTTATTTGCAACCTGCAGATACACAGACACTGAACAACCATTTTTTCAACTCTAATTTTCTCAACACAATGGGACATTTATCATAGCCATAAAAACATGATTATTTTAAAATGGAATACACCAAGAAGTACCATCATAAATATTGACCATTTAAAATCATGAATAGTTAACCTAAATCAAATAGCTCATTTTTTTATCAGCATGTGTAGTCTATGTGTATATAAAAAATGAATGAAATATATATCAAGCTGAAATTAAAAAGTGAACAAAAATTCAAATTCAAGGCCTAATTTATCAAGAGCAAAAAACATTAGGATGAAAGAAAAATCATTAAGACTATAGAAAAATCATTAAGACTAGAAAATCAAGTTCTAGAAAAATCATTATGACTATAGAAAAATCATTTAGACTAGAAAATCAAGTTCTAGAAATGGACGGTTCTGGTGCTTTTCCATTAAACAATTGAGCATTCATCATTTGGTACTTCTTGGCATATTCCATTTAAGTTTTTTAACTGTCGTGTTTATATGCATGTTCTTTATGTGTTTGGCTTGTCTCCCTCACAAGGGATACACCAATAGGTAATTGATTTGAAAGCATAATGATTTGATAGTCTTTTTTTAGGATAGGTGTAATCATCCCGCCAACCTTAATTAGCAACATTTATGATATATGTCAAGTACTTATAATTAGTATGCCCAACAAACAGAGACTTAGTAGTAAAAGCATAAGGTTGCACATCCACATCCGTCCAAGTGCATCAACTTTCAAAGATTTTTTGTGGTAAAGAGAATCCCCATATTTTATTAGCCTAACATAGTCTTTGGCCACTTTGGCAATGAGAACCTCAAAATAGAGGAAAGAAACTTAGTAAAACCAGTCTATGCCACTATTTGTGAGGGTCCAGTCATGATAAGTTCCTCTCAAACCTCTCCAAACATGTAAGATTGTCTTTAAATACTTTATTAATCTCTTCTAAACATTAACCAAATCAAACCTACATTTGAATCCACACACAATAACCCAAAATGAAGGGTTTTGTATCCTTTAATGAATCTCAATCACTGGTAACACATGGAGAGTCAAACCACTAGTCTCCAAAGCATTCAATAAGTGAATACGAATGTTTGAAAACTACTCCCAACAATTCTTAAACATACTTTATTGTTTAAGAATTGTTGGGATTGGTCCTTTGGCGTGTATTAAACATAATAGAATTTTTAGCATATTATTATCATTCTATTTCTTTGTTGTAAACATGCCATTGGTTTAGTTTTAATCTACTAGTGTCGTGCCCTAGCCCATGCTTTATCTCCATTATTTTATGTTATTCACTATTTTGAAATGTTGACTGTGGTTATCAAATGGAAAAAATAGAAAAAACAAATTTAACACAAAAAGAAATTTACAAAACCAAACCAATGGAATGTTTACAACAAAGAAATAAAATGATAATAATATGTTGAAAATTCTATTCTATTTAATACATGCCAAAGGACCAGTTGTATGAGTGGATTGTATTTAATACATGCCAAAGGACTAGTTGTATGAAATTTTCAATCACATAGCATTTCACTGTTGTATGAGTGGATTGTGCAGGAACAATTAACATTAAAAAAGGAGAAAACTCCTCAACACATCTTGGAAACCATTGAATTCAATAATAAATTAAACCTAACACCATCACTATTCCTTCCATTCACTTCTACCAAGAATAAAGTATTTAATCCATTCAACATTACATATAATCATTAGACAGTTACATTTGCTGACTGTGTAGAGGAACAGTCACAACCAAAATGATCAAAAGTACTTTCACCCTTGCACAAGCTATTCCAAACTTCAAGTAGAATGAAAAATATGCTATATCAAATCATTCATATTCATAGTAACCATTCAAATGATAATGATTTGACAGTCTTTTTTTAGGATAGGCATAATCATCCCGCCAACCTTGATTAGCAACATTTATGATATATGTCAAGTACTTATAATCAGTATGCCCAACAAACAGAGACTTAGTAGTAAAAGCATGTCCTTTGGTTTACTAGTTTACTTATAATCAGTATGTCCTTTGGTTTACTAGTTTAATCTACTTTAAGAATGGTTTATTTCATGTTTGAATGTACCATTGAATGAAGCTTGTCTATATTAAGTACAATCTTAAGACTCATGAATCTTCAAATTCTCTTGTTTCCTTCAGACCTAACCTCCAAACATGTGTACTATGAGTAGCCCTCCAACAAATGGACTTGTGATGATTTTCAAAATAGTACATGTGCTGGAGGACTACTCAAAGTACTACATGCTTAGGAAAATCTGAATGTTCATCACCTATGCATATAAGATTTTATCATAGAAGGTATATGCATAGGTGAAAAACATGCATATTTGACCAAGCAATACTAGGAGCTAGACCCAACAAAAAATAGATTTGTGGTGATTTTCACAATAGTACATGTGTTGCTAGGTAAGCTCCCAATAGCACTCAGGAAAATATGTATGTTCATCACCTGTGCATATGAAGTGGCTCTAATGGAAGATACAATCACTAAATTCTGCATACTCCTTATTTTGTTCTGGGTTGATATTGTCAGACATGGTCTTTCTTGAATGGAATGACTCATTACTTGTACATTGACTAGAATGTTCGTGGAAGAAGGATGATTTGTTTGCAACCATTTTTTCAACTCTAATTTTCTCAACACAAAGGGACATTTATCATAGTCATAGAAACATTATTATTTTAAAATGAAATACACCAAGGAGTACCATCAGAAATATTGACTATTTACAATTATGATTAGTTAACCTTAATCAAATAGCTCATTTTTTTATCAGCATGTGTAGTCTCTGTGTATATGACAAATTAATGAAATATCAAGATGAAATAAAATAGTGAACAAAAATTCAAATTCAAGGCCTAATTTATCAAGAGCAACAAACATTAGGATGAAAGAAAAATCATTAAGACTATAGAAAAATCATTAGGACTATAGAAAAATTATTACGACTAGAAAATCAAGTTCTAGAAAAATCATTAAGAGTACTATAGAAAAATCATTAGGACTATAGAAAAATCATTAAGACTAGAAAATCAAGTCCTAGAAAAATCATTACGACTATAGAAAAATCATTTAGACTAGAAAATCAAGTTCTAGAAATGGACGGTTCTAATGCTTTGCCATTACAATAATTGAGCATTCATCATTTGGTACTTCTTGGTGTATTCCATTTAAGTTTTTTAGCTATCGTGTTTATGTGCATGTTATTTATGTGTTTGGCTTCTCTCCCTCGCAAGGGATATGTCGATAGGTAATTGATTTGAAAGCATAATGATTTGATAGTCTTTTTTCAAGATAGGTGTAATCATCCTACCAACTTTAATTAGCAACACTTGTGATATATATCAAGTACTTATAATCAATATGCCCAACAAATAGAGACTTAGTAGTAAAAGCATAAGGTTGCACATCCACATCCGCCCTAGTAAGTATTAGAGCCTTTCAAATTTGTAAAGAACACTTTGCAAATCAAATTGATATTTTATTAAAACCTATGTTCTTGATCAAGTTCTTAAAGATTAAAACATAAAACCATCAAGTTCTTCACCTATGTTCTTCATGGTTGGGGAAGTTGTGATGGAGTTATATGTAACCTTTGGAAGTCATTGTATGATAGAGTTAAGCCTAGAGTGTATGACAGGAATAGAGATTCAATAAAAATAGAAGTTTAAATCTGCAAGTCCATTGTGTCATGCATTGTTGAAAGGCTTCTTTACTTATTGTTTTGGTTTCTAAATTTAAGGATGGAACAGTAAGAAATCTCCAAGCATTTATTTCATCGTTGAATGTATTGTGAGCACTTTAAAATTTTGTTCCTTACATTTTGACTGGTAAAACCAGTGACTGTTCCAAGTAATGTTTTTAATCCTTTGAAGTTTTGCATGATCCTGATGTAAGTTGATTAGATTAAGAAATTTGGGGATCCAATAGGACTTCAGGGGAGGTAAATAAATGTTTTGGAGGACTTAGAGGAACTATTAGCATGATAGTTCCTTCATCTACAGTGAGTTAGACTAAATTTTCTAAGTTTTTCCTTTGTTTTAAAGTGTATTTTGTAATCTATTTCCTTTCCATGGACCCATGGAAAGAGGATACTAACAATGTATTATACAACTCTAATGTTCTTGACTTGCAGAGATTTGACAAAGTAAAGAGAACACTGGCTATGTTTAATGTTAACTGTTCCTGCACAATCTACTCATACAACACTAAAATGCTATGTGATTGATGATTTCATACAACTAGTCCTTTGGCTTGTATTAAACATAATAGAATTTTCAGCATATTATTACCATTCTATTTCTTTGTTGTAAACATGCCATTGGTTTAGTTTTAATCTACTGGTGTCATGCCCTAGCCCATGCTTTATCTCCATTATTTGATGTTATTCACTATTTTGAAATGTTGACTGTGGTTATCAAATGGAAAAAATAGAAAAAAAAATTTAACACGAAAAAAATTTACAAAACTGAACCAATGGCATGTTTACAACAAAGAAATAGAATGATAATAATATGTTGAAAATTCTATTTTGTTTAATACATGCCAAAGGACCAGTTGTATGAAATTGTCAATTGCACAACATTTCACTGTTGTATGAGTGGATTGTGCAGGAACAATTAACATTAAACAAGGAGCAAACTCCTCAACACATCTTGGAAACCATTGAATTCAATAATAAATGAAACCTAACACCAACACTATTCCTTCCATTCACTTCTACCAAGAATTCCAACACAAGCACAAGCTATTCCAAACTTCAAGTAAAATGAGAAATATGCTATATCAAATCATTCATATTTATAGTAACCATTCAAAGGATCATTTTGTCAATGAACCCTCTAACTGTACCCCTGTGGCAGAGAAAGGAAACTTAGTAAAACTAGTCTATGCCACTGTCTGTGAGGGTACAGTCATGATAAGTGCCTCTTAAACCTCTCCAAACATGTAAGAATGTTTTTAAATAATTTATTGATCTCTTCTAAACATGAACGCATGGACAGTCAAACCAATTGTCTCCAAAGCATTCAATAAGTGAATATGAATGTTTGAAAACTTTCCTCTCAACTTCCCCAACCACTCCTAATTGATTAGAGGGATTAGTTGAGTGTTTAGACACTTAAACTTCTTAAACATACTTTATCTGATATGATGGATTGTAATATCAACAAATGTGAATCCAAACATTTCAAAATAGTGAATCGATATCCTTGAGCACAAGCACCAATAACATCAAATAATGGAGATAAAGCACAGGTTAGGGCATGACACCAGTAGAATGCAGTCATTTCAGTGAGCATTCATGATCAAATAAAATAAAATGCATTTGAAATTTGTAGTTGAATATGATGGCAGAGGCTCAAAAGACATTGCCCATCAAAGATACCAATCAAAGATGAAGAAATCACATACCTTCTCTCACGCTCAGCTTGCACGAAGGAAGATTTGATAGCCATATCTTCCTTGTACCACACAAAGAACATGCCATTGGTTCATTTTAGCATGTTATTCTCATATCAGATAAAGTATGTTTAAGAATTATTGGTAAGGATAGGAATAGTGGAGATTCTATAAATATCCCTCTAATCGATTAGGAGTGGCTGGGGAAGTTGAGAGGAAAGTTTTCAAACATTCATATTCACTTATTGAATGCTTTGGAGACTACTAGTTTGACTATCCATGCATTACCAGTGATTGAGATTCATTAAAGGATACAAAACCATTCATTTTGGGTTATTGTGTGTGGATTCATCTGCTTTAGCCAAGAAGATCAAGAATATGGGGCAGGAGGACAGTGTGGTAGAAGAAGTATTTAAATATATTTACATGTCCCCTATCCATGAAATCGAGACTATAGGTGATGAAGAACATGTTGAGGATGAGGGGGGTCTTAATCAGGGAGGGGCAACAAGAAGCAACAAAAAAGTTTTCAGGAGTTTGGAACAACATTTTAGAATCCATGAATGGTATGGGTAAGGTGACCTTCATTCCTGGCCGTGACTTCAATGAAACATTGGATATGGATGATAAGAAGAAGGATCACTTGTTGATAGTTTTCCTTGAGGGAAGGGGATTGTGAAAGACTTGTTATCATTGTATTGTGTATCTCCAATATGTTTGGATGTAGGGTAGACCGAGAGAATGAAGGATCACTCACTGATTGCATGATAACCTAATTTTGAAGGGTCATTGGTTGAGGGGATAGTCAAGGTCTGGATGTTGATAGTGTTCATTGAGGGAAGGGGGATTGTAAAAGACTTTTTATCATTGTATTGTGTATTTCCAATATGTTTAGATGCAGGGAAGAATAGGAGAATGAAGGATCACTCACTGATTGCATGATAACCTAGTTTTGAAGGGTCACTGGTTGAGGGGACAGTCAAGGTCTAGATGTTGATAGTGTTACTTGAGGGAAGGGGGATTGTGAAAGACTTTTTATCATTGTATTCTGTATTTCCAATATGTTTAGATGCAGGGCAGACCAAGAGAATGAAGGATCACTCACTAATTTCATGATAACCCAATTTTGAAGGGACACTGGTTGAGGGGATAGTCAAGGTCTGGATGTTGATAGTGTTCCTTGAGGGAAGGGGGATTGTGAAATAATTTCTATCATTGTATTGTATATTTCCACTATGTTTGGATGTGGGGCAGACTAGGAGAATGAAGGATTATTTACTGATTGCATGATAACCCAATTTTGAAGGGTCACTGGTTGAGGGAACAGTCAAGCTCTGGATGCTGATAGTGTTCCTTGAGGGAAGGGGGATTGTGAAAGGCTTGTTATCATTTTATTGTGTATTACTAATATGTTTGGATGCAGGGCAGACCAAGAGAATTAAGGATCACTCACTGATTGCATGATAACCTAGTTTTGAAGGGTCACTGGTTGAGGAGACAGTCAAGGTCCAGATGACTGGGCCATTCAAGGACCTTGTTTCTTTTTATTAATTTCTATTCAAATTGGATGCATGGATTTCTTGTGAATTATTGGCTGCTATGTATCCAACAACTGCATCAGTAAATCTACATATACTTCTCTAGGGTTGTAAGCCACTTAGGGATCAAAATAGAGAAACTAAATCAAAATCATTCTTTTTCCTATTTCCTTTTAACAAAGTCTCAACTATCAATGATATAAAAATACATTTGATGCCCTAAGCTATCAATACAAATGGCACATAGCTAGAAGCTCACGGACTATCCATTTGATAACCACAGTCAACATTTCAAAAAAATAGATATCCTTGAGCACAAGTACCAATAACATTAAATAATGGAGTTAAAGCACTAAATCAAAATCATTCTTTGTCCTATTTCCTTTTAACAAAGTCTCAACTACAATGATACAATACATTTGATACCCTAAGCTATCAATACAAATGTTGCCTAGCTAGAGCTCACGGGATGTCCATTTGATAACCACAGTCAACATTTCAAAAAAATGGATATCCTTGAGCACAAGCACCAAAAACATCAAATAATGGAGTTAAAGCATAGGCTAGGGCATGACACTAGTAACATCAAATAATAGAGATAAAGCACTGGCTAGGGTACGACACCAGTAGAATATTATGGTCATTTCAGGGAGCATTCATGATCAAATAAAATGCAATGCATTTGAAATTCAGGTCGAATATGATGCCAGAGGCTCAAAAGATGAAGAAATCACATACCTTCTCTCGCACCCAGCTTTTGCTCATTTTCTCCTACTCCTTTTCTATGCCAATCGAAATAAAAATGATTTGGCACTTCACTTCTTTTTTTTTATGTATACTCGAAACTGTCAGAATTTCGATGGTCAATTTAAAACCCATCGGAATACTGACATCATCAGGGCCTATTTAAAAAAATAAATAACAAATTCATTAAAAAAAAATTACCTGTCGAAAGTTTCTGTCAAAATTTGGCCCCAAATTTAGTAGTGTACTGTACACTTTCCCCCCATCCTCACTTTTATAAAATAGCTCAGGGTTAGAGATTTCATAATGATGTATGTTTTAGTAGCTTCTTATGGTGGTATTGAACTGTAAGGGATTGTAGATTGTAATCAAGTTGTAATGACTGGATAATAATAATATTGGACTCGTTGTTGGTGGACGTAGCCTAGGGATTGGGTGAACCACATTAAATCTTTGTGGCTTGTGTTCTCTTTCTATGTGGTTTTTTATTTTCTGATATTGGTTATATTTGCATGTAACCATTATTCTATCTTGTTAAGAAGGTAACAAGTGGTATCAGAGAAAGGTTTCTTTTAGTTATTGTTTGCAAGGTCTCATGGTTTAGTAGGAGTCTCACGCTTGAGTGGGAGAAATGACAGACGAGGGTAAGATAAAGTTTGATAATTTTAATGGGAAGAACTTTCAATTATGGAAAATACAAATGGAGGACTATCTCTATTGGAAGGATCTATGGCGGCCATTGGAAGGAAAATCCAAGAAACCATCAACAATGACTGATGAGGATGGGGGGAAAAGTGTATAGTACTTCCGTGATTAATCACCACAAGATAACAATCTCCCACTTGGGGATTGATCAAGCTCCACACAAAGAAACACATCACCTAGGAAATCATGTAAGGAGTAACAATAAAATGTACCCCTCCAATAGTAACTTCCTTTTCTCCCACAAATTAACAAAGTTAGATGTTAAATGATCATTAAAGCCCGTTATTTCCATGAGGAAAGGAGTAAATTTATCAAAAATCTCCAACCTCTCCACATTTTGTCACAATATTTTGTAGGAAATTAGAGAATTTTCTTAGTCCTCCAATCTTCACATTATTTTTGTTAATCTCCCCAAGAGCACTACAAAAATCACTTTAGTTCATAAATCCTACAAGACACTATAACACAATGATAAAATCCAATCTCTTTCCCTATTTCCAAATTAACTGTTCATTTTCCTCCATTTTAGTATTATGTTGTTGCAGTAGTTTAATATATTGGATTGCATAAATTTCTCCATTAAGCTCAAAAATATTCTAGTATAACCAAGCTTCTATACAATTGAAAAATATTTACCACTTTAAGAGCTAATTAAAAATAAGGTAGAGCATATAATCAAATTTAGAACCAAAATTGTATCCATGCATAAGAATGCCCTAATGTATAGGAACATCCTAGTAAAGAAAGCAGGTGGGAAAATATATATAGTAGGATTCATATAAAAATAGGAATAATATATTCTTCATCAATAATTTTTATATTCCTTAGATGTGAAATTGTAATATTGGAAGAACCCTTATCCTCCTTAAGATCAATTTGAGGTGTAGATAAAAGTGAAGATAGTCTTGGTGGTGATGTAGGTGTAACAACTAATTAACATATGAATTGAAATAATATATTTATAAAGAAATTGACAATATTGATAAGTTGATAAGAGTGGTTGGACTCAAAATAGGTACCTCTTTTGCATTGATTTTCATCACACTCAATTATCCATCATTAAGATGAGGTGAAATGAGAGTAGGATTACAAATTTTGGATTCATAAATAGGTTGCAATGCTAGGTAAGAAAATAAAAAATATTCTATCATTAATTATTCTTTATATCAAGCAATATTGATAGGAAAACATATTTAGTTTCCCTTTTTTTCCAATCCCTTCTTTTTCATAAACCTCTTCTTTGAGCCTTATCTTCACTTAACTACCACTGCAACCTATTTAAAAATCTAAGTTTTCAATTCAACTCTTGTTTTAGTTCCCATCATAATGATAGACCATTGAGAGTGACTTGGAATACCAATTGAAAAAACTACACAATTATAAGGAGTCGATCTCGCCATTTTTCTCATAAGGCACTCTTGTTCAAGTAAATGTTACCATCTAAACAAGGATCTCATAGGAGTCTATTAAACCATGTCATGAGTCTTGAGGGGATATGTTGGAAATGTCCCTATAATCTCCCTCTCAACAATATCCCTTTCAACAATACTTGATAGGATTCAAACTTGCAAGCCCACTCTAATACCAATAATTGAGAGTGGAGGTAGTCATTTTCCTCAAACGACACACCTATTTAAGAAACCACTACCATCCTAGTTAAGGGTCTCATAGGAGGATGTTAAACCATGTCACAAATCCTAAGTGGATATGTTGGATACCTTCCAACACTTTTCTCTTCTAGGGTAGATTTTTCAATCTCCAAAACAATACTCTCATGGAGTTCCTTAAGCTTATTAGTGTGAATTCTATATTAGATGCATTGTTCTATATTATGAAAATCTTGATCTACAAAACACACACTCAAGATTTTATTTTATGATTGTCAATTCATGTTTCATACAAGTGAGCTTTTATTAACATCTCATCTCCACTTCTCTAGTTTATTTTTACTATTGGATAGGTCTTTTCCAATCCTATCCATCTTAGGGATAACCTCCCAACCTTGTAAAAATATTCCTATCATCCCCTTCTAATGACTAATTTTGAGCCTTCATTATCTTCTGCAAGACTTATAGGCTAATAGTAATTCTATAAATTTACACATAAATCCATTTAAATTTTGAATCATGATGTGTTGGGAATACAATACCTCCATAATTGTATCAATAACCATAGAGAACTCTTCTCTAGAAGAAACATTAGCAACAAGCATAAGAAATTACCTAGGTATTTTAGGGGCTATATTTGAAATCCTTGGGAAAGGGACTCTAACTCTAGGTTTCACAATAGTCAATTTACATTTTTGATGTCTCTTTCATCAAAATCACCATCTTTTGCCACAAATTTTTCCATGTCATCCTCAATATCTTTCTTTGTACTCTCTTTAGGAAGCTTCTCATTCCTAGTCTCAGAGTCTAACCAAATAATTTTTTCCCCTTCCACTTCTTATCTAAGCTAGGCCCATGGCTATCCTCCATGGGATTTCTCTTCCTCTTTAGGGTTAAATTCTCCGTAGAGGCTTTAAAATTAAGCTCTAATTATAAATATAGAGTTGCATGATCACATCCACCTAAAAAATCACTAGACATCATTCCTTTCTTACTAACATCTTGAGAATTATGGTATGGTATCAAAGAATTAATAGAAGAGGTACCAATATACTCCACAACCTCTCCTTAAGAAATTATTTACCACAAAGTGTTTTTTGACTTGGATTCTGGACAACATATAATTCATAAGTCGCTAGTGAATAAGAGTGATTTTGGGAATATTCCTACTTTCATCTATCTTGTTTTACAGAGATGACACAAAAAAGAAAGAGAAATATACTAAAAATATATTTATAAAATGGGTAAACAAGATGAAATGGTAACTATAGATATATTCTCCCCCTGCTCCCCCTTAAGTGAAATATACCTCATAAGTAATTCTTCCACTAAAAATCAAACTAGTTCAAGTGACATTCTCTCATAGCCTAATTATAACGTCACCAATTTATTCCTTTCACAACCTTTGAAAAATGTTTGGATAAACTCTTGAACAACTTGGACTATATTTAAAATCTTCCTTTCTTAAATTGATAACCTTTTAATGTGGGTCAATAAATCCTTATTGAGAGATAATTCCCAATCACAAACAATAATTTTGCATTTTTTCATCCTCTAGCAAAGGTTTCTATTATAGAAAGACCATGATCATTAACCTTTCCATGTAAGGAGTTAATCATCCCTCTAAAATATTCTAGACCTTGGGTGTCCTATGAACCTTATCAAAATTGGAGGGATCCATTCTATTATGTTTTTTTGTCTGCCCCCCTCCTTGCACTAACAAGATAACTCTTAATACCAAACTATGTGACCTTATTCACAAAGAAAAAATAATATACTTCTTAGAGTTGTACCACACAAACTAGAGAAAATCATTAGTCACAACTTCTCATAATTATAAGAGATTCTAAAGAAATCATTAAATAGTTATATGTATTCCTCTCTCTTGGTCATTATTACACATCAAATGTCTTTCATTTCCAAGGATATAATTGATACTAAGGATTACCTTATCATTTACATGGATGTAATTAAAATAATTCCAAATCCTACTACCATCACTTGTGACATTGTAATTAGAAAACACATCCACTACTTTTTCTCTTCTCGTAACACATGCCTAAAATAGATTACCTTAAATGTATTGCCAAGAGTAAGGGTATTGTTTGACTTCCCAATTAGATTAATAACTAGGCTACAAAACTCAACTCAGGGATTGGATATCTAGACTAAGAATATATCTCTCTCATGGTGAAGGATCATTTACTTTTCAACCCAGGGAACGTGTACTTGAAATGGGTCAGTATTGTATGTGCACTAAATCCCTATCAAAGCCATGATATCCTACAACTTAAAGGAAAATAACAATGAAAGTTAAATGCATAGAAATGAAGTAATTTAAAATCTTCTTAAGACTCGATGGTAAAGCTAAACTCATGCAAGTAACTACAACAAAGTTTAGGATATTTAGACAAGAGACTACTCTATTCACTTTGGCTACAGGAAACTGCCTCCATTGGCTGCAAGAACATTCAAACTATATAATACTTACTATAACTAAAAGGAAACTAATACTAAAATTAAAATGAATTAATCACCAAGTGGTCCCCCATGAATGAGTATATCCTGAACTCAATTACACACTATAAACTTAGAACTTCATCACTCTTTTCATTCATCCAAAAAGTGTTGTTACATATCATAGCTTAAAACTAACTAAAACTATATTTGAACTAGATTGCTACATTACATTGAAATATATTCTATTTGGATAACCTCAGAAGAAGTTTCAACTCCTTATTTATAACAAAAACTACTAACTAACTAACCACTAACAAATTAATGCAAAAAGGAATAGGAAGATAATAATTATTTTAGAACTAGGAAGAACGAAGAATATCCATCAAATTAGGAACAACTAATTGTCCACTTACATAAAGAGTAAATATAGCTATCCACTACTTCCTATATTTGTTCCACATTAAGAATGACCATTAAAGCCCTTGACTTTCTCCAAATGAGTTGTAACTAATTCATCATTTGACTACTTCAAATGATGATCTTTGTTGAGCGGTATTGACTTGGTCCCCAAAGAATGATTCCTCTTGAGCCCCAATTCTAATTATTCTGGTCCATTAATCATCCTACACCATGACATCAATGTTCACAAATGATATATAATATATTTATCCATTCATTTTTAGAGTAAGCATTCATTAAACCATAATTAGGATTAGCATATATAAATTGCATGTATATAACTATATAAGAGTATTTTTCATCCATAGAGGTTATTAATGTATAAATTTAATTTTCATGATGCCAAGTTCATAAAAATGACCAAAGACACCTAGAAACCAAGTCTAAGTCATTGACTTATGAAAAAAACCTATGAACAAAATAGGGAGAATACAAAAAGAATTGATAAACATTAAACCATTTTTTGGGTTCATTGTTGCCCCAAAACCAATCTCGTTCCGGTCCTCCAAAAAAGGGAAAGTTTCTTATCCAAGCATGTATCTTGAAGTCACCAATGCTACTCTACTTTGTTCCTCCTAACTTGAGGTTCCAGTAGAATCCTTTCATTTTTTCCATCCTTTCCCATTCGGAGGTCTCTTCTTTCTCATGATAGGAACCCTCATTGTCCTTGCAAATTAGTAATGTCCACAAGAGTATATGTGGCTTGAAAATTAGAGGACACCAATCATTATTCCTTATTCTATCTAGATTTATATATTTAGGTTCCCTTTGGATTGTTGTACTATAATTTGGTAGTGAATGGGGTTCTTCTTTCTTGAGTTCATCAAATAGACTATTCCACCTCTGCACTAAGTTTTTGATCACATTCTTTCCCTCAACTCTATCCATCCACTCATACTCTTTGTAGGCTTCTTCTCTCAAAGGAAAATTCCTTCTCTTGCGACTATCATCTAGTAGGGGATACAACAATTTTTCCAATCATAATATAATACCCTATGTTTCCAAGCTTTACGCCTCAATAGAAATGGAATACTGAGTTCTCTTTCCCTATATTCTCTAGACTGTTCACCCATACTAATTTCATTTTTTATCCAAGACATAAGATCCCTAAGGTGTATATCCCCAATGTAAAGTAGAGGATTCCATTTAGTGTCGAATGGGACATCATAATTATGCAGGTATAACTCACAAAAAAAATTATGTATGGTTGTAGGAGATGACTAGTAGACCTAATAAAATTCTTGAGGTGTATCCAAAGAGGAACTCAAGTCTCTAATAATTCTCATTTATTGAAATAAAAGATATTTTTTATTTAAACACAAAGCATAAACTCCAGGTGGATCTCTACATTATATTAAGTGTGGAATCATGATAACTATATTGGCCACCTTATGTTTCAGATGATCAATATCCTTCTTCTGATCATCAATTATTTTATGTATTTTAGCTCTCTCAAGATCCCATTCAGTTTGTCTATATAATATATCCTTATAAAAATTCAAAGTCACAACATGACAAGTGAGAGAAGAAGGTAGATTATGATTAGATATCCTCTTCCTCTAGCCTAAGTTACTTGTACCTAGCTCTAATTCCTTCAACTGTAATGGTAGTTCCACCAATTATTCCACAACAACAACAACTTCATCAAGTCCTTGCAATCCTTGACCTTTTGTTGGTTGTTCTTCTTTTATGAACACATCCTACTGATCTTGAGGGGTTTCCTCTCATATTTATTCCTCATACAATTCATCCCCTCTTTCAATTATATTAGGATTCTCAATGGGTACTTATAGGAAATACTCTTCTTCTATCTTTGCATCTTTCATTCACTTCCTTCCATAGGATCATCTATCTACACAATAGATGTTTGCAATGACTCATTCTCCTTAAGACATGTGAAAATATTATTTTCCTATTGAGGGGTATCATGAAAAGACTCAAATGAGTCAACATTAATACTATAACTTGGTTTCTTTTTCTGTCCTTCTGTACTAGACCTTCCTCTAATTCTTCATTGAGGTGTTTCCTTAGTGTCCTTGGGTGTTTTGTAATTGCTTGTTTTTCCAGTGGGTTTAGATACAGAGGTAGAAAATGTAGGAGGTTGTGTCTCTTCCTTTTTCCTTTTCTCATCCAACTGAGGGTAATTGGTTGAGTGCTTAGTTCCTACATACCCTCTTTGCTACCCTTATCTATCCTTTCCTTTACCTTGTCATTCCTTACAATAAACCTAGTCCTCATAGGGGTTTTCTCAGAGGTACTAAATCCATAATATATTAAAGAGATTACTTCAAGATTAGTGAATGAGAGATCAAGTGGGTATTTCTCAGTTAGTTGTTTGACTGTAGGAAGTTCAACGAAAAATGATTCCCTAGAGGAGGAGGCTCCCAAAGTCATTTTGGAAACCCCTCTTAGGATATTAACCTTGTGTATCACTAAATGATCTATTGGCCCTTCATTTTCAAGTTGAAATATTCTAGTTTCAAAAAATTCTTCCCTGACATTTGGGAGACCTCACTTAATGACCTTTCAACTAATAGTTTGATAAGACAATGGTGAGTTATAGAGTGTGACTTACCTCTCTAAGTTTTAGCCACACTAATGGATAGAAAATTGTAGAGGATGTTAGGTACATTCATTTGTAGTCTTCCATGTCACATATGACTAAGAAACTTGAAATGAATGGAGTGTAAGCATGGCCGTCTTCCCTCACAAGTCAAATAATTAATAATGTAGACTGCTACTTCTACCTAGATAGGTGATAGAGAAAACCTTGTAGTTCCCTAGTTGTCAACAATAGGAGGGATATCCCAAGGATGAGTGAACTGGGACCTAGCAATCCTTGCATATTTGGTTTCTGGAAAACTCTCTCACATAATTGGAAGCCTTGTAACCTCTTATATACAATTTTTTGTTGTAGAAACTATGAAACCTTTAACCTAAGCTTCCCCATAGATAATGTGCAAGAAAATTCCATTGCAATATCATCATCATATCTATTCACTATCATAAAATAATTTAACCACCCATAATTTTTGAATTGCATCTCACATACTAGGTCTTGAAGCAACATGTCGTGAACCATGGGTTCATGCCATATATGCACTCCTCCCAAGGCTTATACTAGTATTTTTCTTAAGAATTATGTTAAATTTTTTTTTAATTGTCCCTATAATCTCTCTAGAACTAATGCCTCAAAATATTTTCAACTACTTAATTTGAGCTTCGAAGAACCTTGATACCTTCCTACAACTATACCTTATGTGACTCCAATTTTCTCAACAAAACCTTATGTTATTTCAAAATTAGGAATTACTATTATACACAATCATAAAAGATAGTCATTTCAATAAATTTGATGACATCAATAGGAATTAATAAGGGAGTACATACGAAACATATGAAATAGATTTCATATGCCTTAAATTGTCACATCAATCCTTTCAAAGTTAAAAAGAGGTGCAGTTTAAAATAATGATTTGACATTGTTTCATATGGACATGGGTTGACATTGCCTAAGAATTGACATGGATATGACATGGCTAAAAAATCCCCCATCCCCCAACTTAAATAATGACATTTGTCCACACATGTGGAACAATGAGGACGATTAGGAGTTCAACATTATGCAATTTATAGATAATAACTAAATCATGGAAAAATAAATGTATCTAACAGTGAATTAATACACATGACTACCTTTTGTGGATGTAGCTATTGTAATACATGTAACAAGTGAAAATATGTACCGAAAAGTAAGAAGAATTTAACATCATGCTTTTCTTGAAGTATGGTTGCTTTTCTTGAAGTATGGTGGAATGATTCAATGAGGTGGAGTTTGGATGAGGTGGAAGACAAATGGATAATGATGAAAGTTGAATTATTATTACAGAGAAAAAATACACCCACAAGATGTGGAAGTATTTATTATGGCCATGTGCATGAGAAGATTTAAAGAGGAGATGAAGCATGAAGTCCTCTGACTTCTATTGCAGGAAATTATGAGTCTTTGACATTTTGGAATTTCTATAAGAACTCCATCTTTGTAGATGGTTTGTGGTACAAACTTAATTAAAGACTTCTACTATCTTATATGAGCCTAACCAATGAGTTTTTAAATTTCCCATGGTATCCTTATATATTTAATCATATAACAATGGCCAATCACTAGGGTGTGATTACTTGTCCTTTATGTGCTTGTCATGTCACTTCATTCTCTAATTTTTCACTAACTCTATTTACTATAGGGCTGATTCTCAAAGTTCATCCAAGACATTGATCTACATGATTGTATCTTTTTGGGCTATAGAAAAACACATGTCATGTTGCAATGTTGTTCTAAGTGTTTTATGTTCAAATTCAATGGACATCACAATTGCCTTCCCATAGAGCATTTCAAATGGAGTAAAACCAATGGTTTTTTTCCATGTGATTTTGTAGGCCCAAACTACCTTAGATAGCTTGTTTTCCCAATCCTTCTTATGAACTTGCACTATTTTGGTTAATATAGACTCAATTTCCCTATTTGTTATTTTAGCCTGCCCATTGGATTGTGGGTGATAAGGAATTGATTTTTTGTGCCTAATGTTGTGTTCATTCACTAATGATCTGATCAAGTTGGAGGTGAATTGTGCTCCCTGATCTATCACAATCTCCCTTGGTACTCCATACTAGGTAAAGATTTCCTCATAAAGGAATTCTACAACCTTGTTATCTCTCCAATGCTTAATGGGTTTGATGTTAAGCCACAAAGTTCAATCCCCATTTATCAAATGGTGTAACAATAACTTGAGGGTATAGTGGCATTTTATTTAATTTAGTAGGTCTACCCATTCTTTGGAATTTTTCACACTTCCTAGTGTACTCTGCTGCATCCTTGTGTAAATTAGGCCAATAGTAACATGTGTTCAAGATTTTCATTGCTGTCATCTTAGCTAAAAAATCAATTCCACAAGGTTCATCATGAAATGCATGGAGAATGTCATATGTTTAATCTTCCCTAACACACCTTTGCATAAATTGATCTGACCCTATATAGAGTAAGTAATCAGTTATCCAAGAAAATTTTAAGCTCTTCACAAAAAGTAGCTTTATTTCTTTTGTTGAGAAGTGAGAAGGGATTTTGTTAACAACTAAGTAACTAGCTATATTTTCATACCAAGGTATATGAGCTGTAATAGAAAAAAAGTTTTCATCTAGAAAAGAATCATTAATTATTCTAAAGTCTTCCTATGTTTTTAGTCTAGATAGAAAATATGTCACTACATTGGCTTTACTTGGCTTGTCAATTATAGTGATGTGAAATTCCTACATCAAAAGAAACCATCTATCCAATCTACTAGTTATGGTAGGCTTGTTCATAAGGTACTTAATTGTTGCATGATCTATATGTACAAAAATATGATAACTAGTGATATAAAGATTGAATTTTTTAAGATCATAAATGATTGCTAACAATTATTTTTCTCTAGCAGTGTAGTTTAACTCTTGGCCTTTCAAATTTTTTCTTATGAAATAGATTGCATTCTCAACTATACTGTCTTTTTAACCTAAAACTAGTCCAATGGTGTAATCTAATGCATCTGTGTGGATGAGGAAAGGTAGCGACTAGTTAGGTCCTATAAGGACTAGTGCTTGGGTAAGAATTGACTTTAGCTATAGGAAAACTTCTTCACATGATGATGTCCATTCATAGTTTGCATCCTTTGTCAACACAGTACACATAGGTCCTACCATTTTACTAAAATCCTTGATAAATCTTCTATAATATCTTGCATGACCTAAGAATATCCTTACATCCTTTTGTTTGGTAGGGATATGATGGTTGAGAATGACCTTAATTTTGGCTAGATCAACTTGTATCAACTTGAGAAATATAGTGGCCTAGTACTACCCCTTCCCGCATCATCATATATCACTTCTCACTATTCAAAGATAGATTGTGATATTCACATATCTATAAAACCTTCCAAAAACTTCTTAGTGCTTCCTCAAATGTACTTCCATATGTTATAAAGTCATCCATGTATATCTCCATACAGTCATGCAAAATGTCAAAGAATATGCTAGTGACTGCTCTATAGAAGGTGGCTAGAGCACTACACAAACCAAATGAAAAAATAGAAGAGGCATAATTTCCCCATGGGAAGGTAAAATCAGTCTTCTCCTGATCTTTTGGTGTGATTCTAATTTAGTTATAACTACTATACCCATCCATAATTGAGAAATACTTCTTCCCTACCAAAGAGTATAAGACTTGATCTATGAAGGGAAGGGGAAAATGATCCTATTTTGTTGTAATATTCAACTCCCTATAGTCTACACAAAATCTCCACTTCCCTTTTTCTTAGGAACTATGACAAGTGCTGACACCCATTGGCTATCAGAGATAGGATAAATAAACCCAACATCTAACAATTTTTGCAATTCTCCCTTTACTATCTCTCTTAGTGCTGGGTTAGTTATTCTTTGGGGTTTTCTGATTGGCATACTATCTTCCTTGATATAAATTCTATGAGTGCATAACTTAGGATCTAAACCTTTCATGTCACCATAATCCCAAACAAAATCCTTCTTGTGAGATTGAAGTAAGGTTATTAGAGAATTTTGGTACTCTTGAGAAAGTTTGCCTTTGATATTCAAAAATTTACATGGTGAAATCTATACTTGTTTAGTAAAATCAATCATGGATGCCTTAATGAGGGGTAAAATTTGAATTTTATGTGGCAATAATGTATGAAGAATGTCTTTGGCTATAGGAAAATCTGGCGAGCTGGGAGCAGGGAGGATGGTCTATAATGAACATGGTTGATGTGATGAACAACCAAAAGGTTGTTTACTTTCTCCATAATGAATAATGTTGAGTATCTCATCCTCCTCCTAAATCTACAAGAAATAATATCTTTAAATCATCATGAGCTACACAATTGAATTAACTTCCTTTGCTTCTTCCCTTAGGTCTAGCCATATTGGTTGTACTAAATTAGGTTGAGGTTGTGCTGTAAAAATCAAGCTTCTTTATGGATAGACCATCTGAGATAGTCATATCTCGTGACTGAAATCCTATGTATGCATTAACTATAGATAACCAAGGCCTTCCTAGAATGATATGATATCCCCCTAATGTTTCTTTAGGAGATAGTGTCATGAAATTAGTTGGGAACTCCCAAGAATCCAAGGTAACTACTAAATCTTGTACCATCCCATTAGGCTTGATAGTAGAACTATTAAGTAATTATAAGACAATAGATGTAGATCTCAGGTTGGTAATCTAAAGATTCTGCATGGTGTCTTTTATCATTACACTAATGGTTTCTCCCAAATCTATCAAGGCCTTTTTAATTTGAACACCATTAATAATGACTCCAACTATAAGGCTACCAGGTTCAGAGTGTTTGGGAACTACCACTTTACCAAGCATAATGTACATGCTAACAAACCAATGTCATGCAGGTAGCTAACTAGGCTTAGCATAATTAGTATTGGCTATAGGAGGTGGCATTAATGTTGGCTTCAAAGGTTTCTGATGTGGTTGAAGATAACCAATTGGTTGATTTAGACATTGTTGACCTCCTCTCCATTGGGGGTTTTTCTTCCAATTACCCTAAGGTGGCTTCCATGACCCCAGAGGTTGTGGCCAAGATCCTTGAGGTTGCTACAAGTTCCCTTGAGGAGGTTTCCATTAAGGTGGAGGGATCTGATAATTTGGCTAGGAATTTTGATGATTATTCCAAGGCTGAGGTGGGTAACCTCATAAATTTCATTGTAAGGAGGTTGCCATTGATTATTATAAGTATTTTAATAAGGACTGCTAAAATTTAAAGGGTCTTTTGGCATACCTTGTCTTGGAGCCCATAGCCTTCTTTGATAAATGAAGAAAATTTGGTCATTATCTCCTTATATTGGCTTGAATTTAGTAAGAATTTTCTTTCTCTCTATGTTAGATACCATCTTGCATCTATAGTCCTTCCTCTTCTATCTGTAGTAAGAGAAATATTTTGCTAGAATTGCCTTTGCCTCCTCATGATTCTTCTTGGATCGCATGGTATCCAATACAGTAACCATATTTTTTTTGATATTGTGCTTGAAGTATGGCACTAGGTGAGTGATTTATGTCCTTAAGACTCCATTACTAGATGAGTTATCCTTGGTGGAGTGGTAACCTCTTCCCTTCTCACCCGATGCTCTAGAGTAGTTATGAAATATATTTTTAATGTCCTCCCAACTTTATTAGGTAATATATCCTCCTCCCATCAAATCCAAAGCTTTAGTATAACTCTCATTGATTCCCCTTAGAAAGAAAAATTTATGAGATTCTTCATTGGGTTGATGGTGTGTGGAATTTTGCAAGCTAAATAGGAACCTTGAGATATAGTCCTCTAAACTATCATCTTCTTTTTTATGCATTCTAAAGATGTCATCTCCTCTCATATCATTTCCCCTTCAATATTCTTTGTACTTTTCTATGAATATTAGCTTCATCTCTTCCCAAGTACTCACAACATCTCTCCCTAGAACCATAAACCATCTTAGTGTTAATTCCTTTAGAGTAGAAGGAAATAGTTTAAACCTATGAAAATAAATGGTGTAATCATAGCTTCTACAGAGGATATGAAATTAAAAAATAAATGCATCAGGATCCTTTGTCACCAGGCCATAGAACTTAGGAAGAGATGAAGTAGGAATCTTCTTAAGCTTTTTGTTATTATTTTGATCAGTGATAGGAAATGAAAAGGTAGGAGGTGGAGGTCTAGCCATCCTTGGGTGATTCACTTGTTCATTCCTTGGTTGATAGACTACCAAATAAATTTGATCACCAACTTGGTCTTGAATAAATAGGTCCATAGGTGGAGGAAGATATAGATTGACAAATATGTTAGCAAGGGGATTTGGATCAACTAGTTCTTCTTCAGAGGAAGTGGAAGAAGAGGCTATATTTGGAACAAAAAAAACTTATGGTTTTTGTTCTTCTTCTTCACGGTGCACACAAATATCAAATAATTGGGTCCAAAGATAAGGGTCTTTAGGAAGGAATCTTCCTAAGGAATCTCTTCTTCTTAATTTTCTATGCATGCATATTAAGATGGATTAAGATTGATTTGAGATAAAATATAATATACCATTAACTAAATCTAAGGAAAACTAAAGACAACATTAAAGAGACTAAAATAAGTAATAGTCATGGCTGCAACAATTCCTTAGTTTGACACCATCCCTAACAACTATGCCAAAAATGTTTGACTTCTCAATTATATCAATAACTAGGCTACAAAACTCAACTCATGGATTGGACATCAAGACTTAGAAGCTATCTCTCTCATGGTGAATGCTCATTTACTTGTCAACCCAAGGAACATGTACTTGAAATGGGTCATCACTTTATGTGCACTAAGTCCCTACCAAAGCCATGCTATCCTACAACTTAAAAGAAAACAATGTTGAAAGGTAAATGTGTGGAAATTAAGAAATTCAAATTATCCTTAAGAATTAATGCTAAAGCTAAACTCATGCAAGTAACTACAATTTTTTATAGGATAATCAGACAAGAGACTAATCTATCCACTTTAGCTGTAGGAACAATCACATGAATCTATCTTGAGTGGCTGCAAGGACAATCAAACTCTAGAATAATTAGTATAATTGAAAGGAAACTAAAGATGAAATGGAAAGGGATTTCTCACCAAGTGGACCCCCTTGGATGAGTATATACAAAATTCAATTACACACTATAAACTCATAACTTCACACTTTATTCATTTATGCAAAAAGTGTTGTTACATGTATCATACCTAGAAACTAATTAAAATTGTATTTGAACTAGATTGCTACATTACATTGAACTCTATTCTATTTGGCTAACCTCCAAAGAAGTTTCAGGTCCTTATTTATAATAAAAAACTAATAACTAAATAACCACTAACATATCAAGGCCCAAAGGAATAGGCAGACAAGAATTATTTTAGAACTAGGAATAATGAAGACTATCCTTTAAATGAGGAACAACTAATTGTCTAATTACATAAGGAGTAAACATAGCTATTCACTACTTCCTAGATTTTTTCCACATTAAGAATGACCATTAAAGCCCTTGACTTTCTCCAAATGAGTTGTAACCAATTTATCATTTGAATTCTTCAAATGTTGATCTTTTCTGAATGGTATTGACTTGGTCCCCAAAGCATGATACCTCTTGAGCTCCAATTTTGATTGTGCTGCTCCATTAATCATCTTGTACCATGACATTTATATGTACAAAATATATGCAATATATATACCAATTCATTGTTAGAGTAACCATTTATTAAAATATAATTAGGACTAACATATATAAATTGCATATATATAACTATCTAAGAGTGTTTCTCATCCACAAAGGTGATTGAGATATAAGTTTAATGTTCATGATGCCAAGTTGATAAAGCTAACCAAAGACACCTAGAAACTAAGTCTAAGCCACATAATTATGAAAAAAAACTAGGACCAAAACAAGGAGAATACACCAAGCATTAATAAACATTGAGCCATTATTTGGGATCATCAGGTATCACTTGTAAAAATTTTGATTATCCAACTAGGGGTTTAAGAATCTTTAAGGTAACTTGTAATATTCAAGAAATATCCTTCAATAATTAATTTTTTAGTCCTCATATTTGAGGCTAGATGAATAGATTTAAATGTAGTTATCATTTATGCAAAGTGATTCATCTAGGAAATAAGGAGCACTTATCGTTAACTTCATGGATTAATATTGAAAAATCATGGCTTTAGTATTGATAAGGATCGTTATCTATTACTAGTACACATCCTTTATTATTATTATTAATAAAACTTAAATCTCCTTGAAGAGTAGAAGGTACTTGACAAGTGTAGCATGGATATAAGGATGACCTAAAAGAGAATTACACTCTAAAGAACAAGATGCATAATACAAATTGTAAGACACCCTAGAGTAATAGAAAATGATAAAAAAAGATAGAAGACCAATGACACATGTTGTTAAATCCATAATGACTACAAATTTATGTAATTACACTTTCCTTGGTCATATTCAATAACTCGTTACTAAAAATATTTAAACCATGTCTATTATCAACCATATTTCATTTCATTTGAATATTATCTATATTTAACCATATGTACAATGATTGATGTTCTTGAATAACATGAAATGGAATCTCATAACTCATAAATGAAATCTGATATCGTCAAATAGGCTCAAGAATTTTAATTAGCTATGTAGGAGTAACATTAGATAAATAAATGATGTTGGCTATGGTTATCCTCAACACATATTTGCATATTTTTGAAAAGGGATATTATATCTCAAAAATAAAATTTAGGTAGAATATTCTTGAGACTAATCAACTCAATCATATACCTTATGATATTTTTCTATCTACTTAGGAAGAGTTGGTAAAATTTTATTAGTATATGGTAAAATGGATTGATGAGATGTAACATTATGGTCCCTAGACATTTTTTGATATGAATAACTAACTATATGATAATTCTATGGAGTTATGAGGGAATTAAAAGTACAAATATATCAAATGTGATGGGTAGGAAATGAGAATACATAAGTAATACAAATAGTAGGAGAATTCAAGGAAATAAAATCATTATGACATATAGGAAAAATGCTCAAAGGTAAACATTGTATAAGGAGGGAGAGACATGAAAAAATAACATTTGTTCTAAGGAACTAAATGGCATATGTAATAGAAGATGAAATAATTTGGAGCAAATTAGTGTACATCACTCTAGGCCATATGTGATGATAGAAGTAAGAATTAAAATAGAATAACATTTTGTGGAATGCTAAGGCATAAAATCATACATAAATGTATAGGGATGTAATGTTACATAAACATATTCATCGAAGTAGATTCATCTGTAAACATTGTAATACACACTCTACTCAACGTTGTAAAGCATATATGCATTATAAAATTAAACACTAGACAATGAAGGCTATACAAGATATCATATGAGGAATCAACATAGAAATACAAAAATTGACTATTGTACCATCATGAAGGAGAGAAAAATAATCTTTATCATTTAACAAAAAGAGGGATTTATGACAAATTAAAACCTAATGTGAGAAATTGAAAATCATAAATGATCAATATTTGAATATATTTAAATCATATCCAAAAAGATAGGAGGGTAAGAACATGTTAAATTGTTAAACCCTAATCTAAGTAGAAAATGAAACAAAAATATATATATATAAACCATACTCATATCTAAAATGAAAGATAACCTAAGGGTGAAACCCTAAGGATGACCACATACAAATACAAAAAAAAAAGATGTGGCATCCATGTTTCTTGTATGGTGTCTATATCAAGGAGTGCGAGAAGAAGCTCACAAGGTGGTGGAGACTTGTGTTCATGCATAATGGTGTCATGGTCTCAACAAAATTCTTTTTGTGGTGGCACTGGGTTGAGGTTTCATCACCAATGGGGGAGATTGGGTGGATGTCCTAGGGTCCGACCTCATTTCCACCCTTTTTGGTTATGGAGAGCTCACTCAAACAAAGAATTCAGGTGTGTTGAAGCTACTTAGGGAAGGGGGTTCATCAAATACTATGTTTGGGATAGAGAGATTGTAATCAATGATGGAGTCCCAAAGGAAAAATTTAAAAAAATGCAATTGAAGTTTGAGAGCTTAGAGTACTGGAGACGTGAGGTGAAGGAGGAGATGAAGATCAAAAGGCTTAGGTAGAGGGCCTGGAAGAGAACAAATATGCAAGGAGGACATGAATCCTCTCTCACACAAGAGCCTTTGTCATTTTTTGTTTCTATGAAGCCATTACTATAAATTTTATTTCAAATACCTTTTTGTATATCCATGTAAAGAATGGTCATAGGTGTATATTTTGTATTCATAGACTCAAGTATAGCTACATTGTATAGAGTGTAAAAAATGTAAAAGGGGTATGTAGAAAGGACAATATACTAGTTTGAATTTTATCCTAGAGACATGAGGGTAGGGGTTTGTTATTTTTTGGATAGATGTTCTAGATTGACTAGCTAGAAATCCATGGATGCAACCATATTTGTTACTAAAACTTGTGAATTATTAAAATATAATTTACTAATAAAAAAACAATGTAACAACACAAGTTCAATACACAAATAAATAAAATCTTGGCCTGCACTGAGCGGGGTCTATGTATATGTTTAAATTATTAATAAAATCTTGGCCTAGGCCTTTTACCAAAAAATAAAAATTAAAAAAATACACAAATAAATAAAACATGCATAACTCTTTATCAACGGAGAAAATTCTATCATAAACATCAATATTGAAAGATATTACTAAACATAAAAAAATAACATACATATTATTCATTTAAGTGGAGGTATTTATTAAATTTAAATTTATAAATTAAACAATATCTAAAATTTTAGATATTTGAAATATATTGAGTTACAATTTCATAAATAAAGCAATAAACTACATATAAATGTATGATTTTTATACTTTAAAAAAAATAAAATAAAATAAAAATATAAAATAACATAATTAATTAAAATTGTGAGTATTGACATAGTGTGATAGTATATTGTAATTATTGTCATCAAGTTTAAATTCTTTGTGGGATTTTATTGACAAGTATTCATGTTGAGGATGAGATAAATAATATTATTTTCCATTAAGTAATAAAATATTATTAAGTTAAACAAAAACAATTTTTATGTAAGTAAAATAATAGATTGTCTCTTATGTGTTTGGGAGTAGTCTATAATTTGATATATCAATAATATTTTGAAAAGTTTTGACTTACTTTTACATAGTCTTTGTTAGAAATTTGATGAATCTTATTAAATTTTTACTATCCTCATTGTTATCATAAACTTTACTTTCTTACTTTTTGTATAATCTTTCTTATTTTAGTAATATATTTCAATCATTTTTTAATAAAACAACATAGAATAATGCTTTTATCTTTGAATATTTCTAGATAAACCTTTTTAAAAGATTTTTAATACTATGATCCCTTTTTTTAAACTTGTGAGTTTTTTATATCATATTTTTTTTGATAAATAAATGTATTTATGATATCTATAGTAACATACCTATCTCTTTTTAGGAAAACAAGTTGGTATACACAGATGTGGTCATCTTTATTAACAAATCTATTTTTTAATTGTTTGTAAATTTTTACATCATATAAACAATAAAATAAAAAAAGTGCAACAAAAATGATACCTATCTTTTTTTTTTCTTTTTTTATGGAAACAAATCATAATACATATAAATGTGGGCATTTTTATCGTTATATACATTAGAGTCACAAGTACTTCACATGCAAGAGACTCAAGTCCGTCAAATTCACCTAAGCATTGACTAAGCATACATTAGAATCACCACAAGTAATTCACGTGTAAGAAAATTAAGTTCGCAAATTCACCTAAGCATTGAATAAGCATACATTAGAATCACAAGTAGTTCATGTGTAAGAGAATTAAGTCTTTGGAATTTACCCAACCATTGAGTAAGCAGACATTAGAATCACAAGTAGTTCACGTGTAAGAGGATAAGTCTGTCAAATTCACCCAAGCATTAAATAAGCATACATTAGAATCACAAGTAGTTCACATGTAAGAGAATTAAGTCGGTCAAATTCAATGAAGCATTGAATAAGCATACATTTGAATCACAAGTAATTCACATGTAAGAGAATTAAGTGGGGGAATTTATCCAAGCATCAAATAAGCATACACTAGAATCACAAGTAGTTCACGTGCAAGAGAATTAAGTCGGTCAAATTCACTCAAGCATTGAATAAGCATACATTGGAATCACAAGTAATTCATGTGTAAGAGAATTAAGTCTGGGAAATTTACCCAAGCATTAAGTAAACAGACATTAGAATCACAACTCAAGCATTGAATAAGCATACATTGGAATCACAAGTAATTCATGTGTAAGAGAATCAAGTGGGGAAATTTATCCAAGCATCAAATAAGCATACATTAGAATCACAAGTAGTTCACATGCAAGAGAATTAAGTTCATCAAATTGACTCAAGCATTGAATAAGAATACATTGGAATTAAGTCTGGGAAATTTACTCAAGCATTGAGTAAGAAGACATTAGAATCATAAGTAGTTCATGTGTAATAAAATTAAGTCTATCAAATTCACCCAACCAATACAACTCAAAGTTAAATTTAAGATAAAACCCTAAATTCAAAACCAACAAAGGAACATAGTATTTGAATCCTCAACAGTAAACACTGCTTGGTTGTGGAGATGCCCTTGCCAGTTAATTTGCCAAACTAGTATAGAAACTTGATTTGCTTTACAAAACAAGTTTACAAAGGAAGCTTTTTTAGTTCACTAAGAAGTGAAGAAACAACTTTGTGCTGAAGAGGTATGGAGGCAAAAGCAATGATTTTGATGGGAGAAAAGGATAATTTGGAGGAAGAAAAAGAAATGGTGGAAGAGATAGAGGTAGAAGCAGTGATTCCAATGGGAGGAGGATGAGGAGATGGAGAGGGAGAGAGTGAGAGTGATGATTTGGAGGAAGAGATGGAGAGGGAGTGAGTGAGAGAAGAAGAAGTAGTGGTGGAAGAGATGGTGTTGGAGATGATAAGGAGGGGGGATCATGAGACTAACTTTGGGAAATGATTCTATTTTAGAGACCATTTTTTCACTAGCTACTTTGACCCTCCATTCTGGTCATGGAATGGCTTCCTTATCTTTTTTCACCACTTGGAGGGACTCACCCACCATTTTTTATTTGGTCTGGAATATTGCCCAAAAAGGCCTTTTGGTCCTCCACAGATGTACTCATCAACTAGATAGGATTATCCATCTTTAAAATATTAGATTATACAATGTACACCTAGCTACCATAGTCACACTCTATGAATGTCTACCCAAAGATAAATTAAAATAAAAATTGAAAAATGCCTAAGCCAACCTTTCAACTAGTAGAAACTACTATACTTTTTCTACCCAAGGAGAATTGAAGAAGAAAAAAGAATAAATTATCTATAAATAGCCCTTGATACTTAATAATTCCTTCTGCAGCCTTATTAATTCCTTTATCCTTTAAAAATATTTAAATCTTTGATATCTCTCTGTAAATATTTTCATAAATGGAAGAGTGCATGAAATTGGTAATATCGCGTCATTCTGTTAGTACTGATTTGGATGTTGTGCATGGATCACATTTGAGAATGTCAACGAAAAGACATTTATTTATTATTTAATGTCTTTCAAAATAATGCAACATTGTCAACCATCCATGTAACCTACTAACTAGTTGCAATAAATGTTCAAGGTTAGGGTGTGGAGTTAAGATTTGGCATGTGTCTCCATTCCACATACTTTCTAGAGAACTATATTTCCTTCATAATTTTGTGCCAAAATTAAATTTAAGCCATTGATCTAGGATCATCCAATAGTAATAAATAAATAATTTATAATGGTGAAAGGATGGTTTTTAGGTATGTGTGGATGTGGTTGCACTTATCGATACCATTGTGTAAAGTCTACAGACAAGTTGGTAACAAATCAAGGCTTTATTCTCACAAGATTCAATGTGCTGTTACCTTAATTAGACTAATTTTCAGTTGGCATTCATCCATCATGATGAGTCACAACTCATTGAAAGTGGTTATTAATAGAATGTGGATTGAAAACAATCCACACTCCAATTTTCAAGGGATTGAAAAAATCTACAATATATATATATATAATATATATATATATATTCCCATAAATAACAAAAGATTAGCCAATACAATTAAATTTTTTTTCCTTTACAATAACTTTTTTTTTCCAATATGGTCCATTGATGGGTGTCCACAAGTTGGTTCATGAAAAATGTTTGTTGGTGAGGTGCAATGGGAGGCTCCTGAAGATGGATTTATAAAGGTAAATTTTAATGGGTCCTCAAAAGGAAATTCAAGACCATTAATAATGGGATGTGTAGCAAGGGATTAATTGGGAAATATTTTATCCATGGAGGCCAAGAAATTGGAGGATGAGACCAATAATGAAGTAGAGGTCAAAGTTGCTTTGGTAGTAGTAGACATGGCCAGGAGAATAAAGGTTGACCAATTGTACCTAGAAGGAGATTCTCAAATCATAGTGAATGCATTGCAAATGAAAAGCCTTATGTGAATAAAATTGACAAGATCATATCAATAATCAAGAAAAATTTGGAGTTTTTTAGGAATTTCAGAGTCTCTCATGTGTATAGAGAAGGAAATGCAATGGAAAACTCCATATCAAAATTGGTTGTTGACAAGGAGCACTAGTTCGAAAGAATGGTGAGCAAGCACCTAGGAATATGATGACAAAGGGGCAAGGGGTTGATGGGGTATGTGGTGAGTCAAGTACTGAGGTGGAAATAATTTTTGGAGGTGGATATCAAAAGGTGGTGAGATAGGTTCTATGACTGAAAATAAATGCTAAGTGACTTTGGATAACTCGTCACACATACAAAGGACATGGAGTAAATGAGCTTACTGCCCCAAAAAAGGATATGTACAAATGACATCCTGGCATCATTCCAACCCAAATTTATCTCTATCAAAGCAGGAGGAAGGGAGAATTGGTGGTCTCTATATATGGAATAAAATTTTAGCTTGAGATCACCCAAGCAACACATTCTTTTTTGGCGATGAAGTCACTACCAATTAGCTCAAGCATGTTTTTACAATAGACAACTTGTGGTTCCTCATAATGGTTTGAGAACAAGTGGGATATGATTTCCTATTGGTAGAATACAAACCAAGGGCCAACACAAAAATATCATCACTCTTTTGCGCTTGGGGTTTTGAGTTCAGCACCATACTAGAGGTACATAGGGTGATTACTAGGTGCATCAAAGCTAAATGGAGGGTGGGGATGAAGTCTTTTCAACATATTTCTAAGGTAGGGAGAGGGTTTTTCATGATGTTAGGTGATTGTATACATGATCTAATGTATTCAAAATACCTCCAGGGTGACCTCACAATAGTGGGTTACACTTTTTTAGACATTCTGTTTTTTCTGAAATAACACATTTTTAATAAAATATGATGATTTAAGCCTTGAGAGGTTCCATTTGAAGGAAATAATTACAAATGGTTATCTCAAAGCCTCTTAGATAAAAAAAACATTGATATAACATCTATATTCCTCATTCATACCTACAATGGAGTCTCCTTCGCACCTATTAAAATGTTGACAAAAAATCACTTCAAATTTATCTTTTGGCAGATCAAATGAATCTATTTGAAAAACCTATCTATGGAGTAAGGTTCTACTAAGAAAAATCTTTCCAAGGATTATACTGTTAATATATATTAAGTTTATAATAACTTTGTATTTTTAGTTTTACTAAACAAAGATATTTCACCGTATGTCTACCTCTATGTTTGATGCTTATGGAAAAATAGTAAATGAGAGAAAAAAAAAATATTAAATATCTATGCCCTAGGTATTGAAGTTCTCTTTCTATATAAAAAAAATGAAATTGGACAAATACATGACAAGTTATAAGCTATGTAGTCAAGGTATGTCAAAATTATAGTTTAATCAACTTCAAACGTTAATAAAATTTTAAATAATCATGATAATGTCCTCAAACCAATTGAATGCCCTCTGTATAGATGTTACAAAACTAAATTTGAAAGAATCACATTGATATCTATTTCAGAAAAAAAATTAAGCTCTATGAAAATAATGCAACTCTTTGAAAATCACATTTTCAGCAACATAACAGTTTTCATGGGAGAAAGAAAAAATGATTCAAATAAATTAAAAAATTAAAAAAATATATATATTTAGAATCTAGACAGAAAATCCTAAAAGACTCTAATTTAGTTCATCTTCTAATTTCAAACAATTCAATGAAAATATGCATCTAAATCTGAAAGTTTTTTTAAAAATGTAGACTTTAGTGTCCATTCAGGCAAAAAAGTGTAACCCACTATTGTGGGTTCACCCTCCACCCATTCATTTTTCACAAAACTATGTCTAATCGCTAGGATAGACAAACACATGCTCAATGGATGTAGCGGATTATGTGTGATTACACAAAGGATTGGGAGAAGGTAATCAATTTTAGGAAGAGAAAATATGAATTTGATATCACCACTCTCAAATTCAAATTGGTGGATTACTAGAGGGCTTTGTACAACAATGTGGGTGATCCAAACTAGAGAAGATGGTGAAGATGGTGGTGATCGAGCTTGGGGACAAGATGTGGGGGTTTATGTGTGTAACAAGATGTTGATGTGGAGGGATGGGGGTGGTTTTTTTGTAAACTAATGTGGCACCTTAAAGGGACATGGGTAAATTGTGGTTTATGGATCTATGATGTATTTTTTGTATTTTATGACTATTATTAATAAAATAATGTAAAAACTTTACTAATAAGAAAAACCTTTTGTTACTACACTTAAATATTTTTTCCTTCAAAGGCAAAATATTCACCTAATACATTATATATTTTTCCCCACAATAATGACAAATTTTCTAGGATTTTTTAGAATTTTCAACGATCGAAAAAAATGCTAGTACAAATTAATATTTTTTCCTTTCAAATTAAAAAATTTCACCAACAATATTAATATTTTTTCCCAAAAATAATGTAGGATTCGCTAGGATTTTACACCTTTTCTTAGGGGGTCAAAGTTATCCCTTCTAGGAGGAGATGGATCAATGTAATGGGTAGGAAATGAGAATACATAAGTCATACACATAGTAGGAGAAGAGAGAAATAAAATCATGATGAAATATAGTCCTGAAGAATGCTCAAAGGTAAACATCGTGTAAGGAGGGAGAGACAAGAGAAAAGAACATCACAAAACAATATGGATGGCTCCTAAGGAATTTAATGACATATTTAATAGAAAATAAAATATAGCAAGTTAGAGTACATCACTCTAGGCCATATGCGATGATAGAGGTAAGAATTATAATTGAATAACATCTCATGGCACGCTAAAGCATAGAATCATACATAGATGCATAGGGATATAATATTACATAAAAATATTCATCAAAGTTCATTCATGTGTAAACATTATAATTCACACTTTAGTCAAGGTTGCAAAGCATATATGCATTATAAAATTAAGCACTAGACAATGAACTCTAGACAAGATATCATATGAGGAATCAACATGGAAATACAATAATTAACTATAACTACCATCATGAAAGAGAGAAAATTAATCTTTATCATTTAACCCAAAGAGAGATTTATGATGAATCAAAACCTAATGTGATATTGAAAAAATCATAAATGAGCAATATTTGAATAAAAAATCATATCCAAAAAGGTAGGAGGGTAAGAATCAAATTATTTTTGAAATGTTAAAATTGTAAACCCTAATCTAAGTAGAAAATGAAACACAAAGGTATATTTAAACCCTACTCATATCTAAAATGAAAGTTAACATAAGGGTGAAACCCTAAGGATGGCCACATCAAAATAAAAAACAAACACATATGTGGCATCCATGTTTCTTACATGGTTTCTAGATCAAGGATTGTGAGAAAAAATACACAAGGTGGTGGAGACTTGTGTTTATACACAATGGTTTCATGGTCTCAATAGGTTTCTATCTGTGGTGGCACTGGGTTAAGGTTTCTTTTCCAATGGTGGAGATCGGGTGGATTTCCTAGGGTCCCACCTCCTTTCCACCCTTTTCTTCCATGGAGAGCTTCATTGATGAAAATAATTTAGGCATGTTGAAGTTTCTTAGGGATAGGGGCTCATAAAATACTATGTTTGTGGTAGGGAGATTGTAATTGATGGAGGAGTCCCAAAGGAAAAATTGGAAAGAATGTGATTGAAGTTTGAAGAGTGCAAAGTATTGGAGAGGTGAGGTGGAGGAGATGAAGATAAAAAGGCTTAGGTAGAGGGTCCCAAAGAAGAACAAGCATGTAAGGAGGGCATAAATCATCTCTCACACAAGAGCCTGTATCATTTTTTGTTTCTATGAAGCCATTAATATAAATTTTATTTCAAATATCTTTTTGTATATCAAGGTATAGCATGGTCATAGGTGTATATTTTTTATTGATATACTCAAGTATAGATGCACTGTATAGAGTGTCAAAGATGTAAAATGGGGTATGTAGAAAGGATATTATACTAGTTTAAATTTATTCTTAGAGATAGGAGGGTAGGGGTTTGTTATTATTATTGACTGATTGAAAATCCATGGATATAACCATACTTGTTCCAAAAAATTGTAAAATTAATAAAATATAAATTTTACTGATAAAAAATAATGGAGCAAACACAAGAAATACACAAATCAAAAAAATGTACATAACTTTTGATGAATTAAGAAAACTCTATCATAAACATCACAACATGATTCACTAGTAGATAAAGAAATCTAAATTTATTAGATGATGACATTAAGATATAATAAAATTTAATTTAAACTATTAGGTTTGATATTTTGACCAAATACTTAATCCTCCTGCCCATGAAATTGAACTTTGTATCTTTGTAAGTGAACTTATTGTATAGATCTAAAGTTTACACATAAAAAATATCTAACATAGTTTTTTTGATAGGATAAGTTTATGCTCAGTTACACATACATGTACCTAGGAATATATTATCAATAGAAACTATTTGTGAACTTACTAGACTAAGTATTTATTCTCCTTTGGTCAAGTCCCTAGGTAGATCGATTCAATAATGAGGAAAATCTAGGCAATCATGCAATATATGCCCTAGGATGTCAATAGACTACAATATTTTTAGATGTTCTCTAGATAATTCATCAATCCTAGATAGATCTTACATGATTCAAATGAATTAGGGTTATTCATTAAATAAACCACTCATATGGGCTTTGAAATAATTCACACTTTAGTTTGTTCATAATGACTAGTAAAGGAAGGGGATATGAAAGCAATTTAAGTTATTTAAATTTAAAAGTGTCATGTACACTGCAAAGTGACCTAGTCAATATTGTACCTACAAATTTGTGTTAAAAATTTCAAAAGACTATAGTCAAATCTAGATCTTAGGGATAAGTGATGATGTGAAATTTTGTTACAAATCTATTTTTTTAACTTCCACATATAAATACATTAACATATAACGTAATCACTATATAAAAATAACCCAATCATCATCAATTCAAAACAACAAAATAATTGCACAAATATATGATCTCCCTCCTTAATATTTAAATAAATCTTCAACAACTTAAAAAAAAATTATTATGGAAAGAGACATAACTATACTATTAATAAGCTTTGCAACTTCCCTCTTGTTTTTTGAATTGCTCCCATCCATGATGACAAGTCCTTGGGAGGACTTTTCCTCCTCATAATATGACCCCTCTTTTATGGATAAGACTCCTTCAGTAAAAGAACACGGGGTGCTTGATGATGCGTTGGTAGGGGTAATTTCCTCCGAGACTCATTCGGTGAACACAATGATTTGTAGTGGTACTAGGACCTCCACCTATGACATCAATCAAGCTTTTTTTGCCAATGAGCCTCCCAAGATATATTGGAAGGGTTCTCTCATTGGTATGCATGATAATGCCATACGTTGACTTGAGTCCTTCCTCCCTGATGTTTCTTAGTCACAAGTGGGAACTTGGATTTGTCTCCCTAATGTTGTGATGGATAAGATCATCTCAAAAATTCATTTTTCTCTAGTTGGATGTTTATTTTACTTCAAACCCACCATTGAGATGGTCTAAAAATGAGCTAGTGACATATGGAAGTTAAGGGCAATGTTAATGTCTCTTCTATGCCAGGGGGCCTTTTCCTATTTAGGTTCACTTTGGATGAGGATCTCATTTCTATGCTTTTTGGCACTTAGGCTTATGCCAAAAAATCCCTTTCCTTGGCCAAATCGAAGCATAGATTTGACCTAGATACATAACTCAATAGAAAGGCTCCTATTTGGGTCCATCTTCCAAGAATCTAACTTGAGTTCTAGGATGATCAAATCTTTCACTAGATAGGGGACCCCTTTGGATAGTATGTGACTATGGATACCATCACTCTTACCAAAATGAGGTTAGTGTTTTCTCATTTTAGTATAAATATTGATATAAATAAAGCTCTCCCTAATTTTATTACCCTCAAATCAAAGTGGGGAAAATGGACCTAGGCTTTAGTGTATGAAAATTCTTCCCTCTACTTCTAGAGGTGCACTAAACATGGCCATACCATTTTTGAGTGCAAAGATCCTCCTCCCAAGGACTTAAAGTTAAAGGAGAAATGTTTCTCCCCTCCGGCTTTGGAGAAAACCCATGAGGCTCCTAGTAGTAGTAGCAAACTTATCTCTGTGGGGTTTGAGGACTACCCCTTTATTAAGGATGTGAATGATTTTTTGAAATCCATAGGACCTATTTTGGGTGATGGAAAGAATTCTTCCACCTCACCTCCCCTTGAAGAATGGGAAATACCTTCACCCCTTTAGACCATTATCTCCCCTTCTACTGCCAAAACTGTGTTGTTGGAGAATGCTATTAACCAAACTGGTTTTACCCTTGTTTATACTCTTAACACATAGGTTTACTCTGCTATTATTTTTACTAAGATCTCTAATAATTGTGATACCTCTACCTTGGCTACAGGTCCACTGATCTCCCCTAGTTTGGGCACATGTCAACCCTCTTTGGAGGGTGTGATTATTGAAGTTACGAAGTCAGTTATTTCCACTATCAATGGAAAATTTAATCCACCCCCATCTAATGAGGAGAAGGAAGAATGAAAAACTTAGAAAAGGAAAACTAGAAACAAGAAGGCTGATGTTTTCATAGAGAACATTTTGGGAAATCCCTCTCAAAGATAGGCTATAATTAAAGCTACTACCAATGATATTGATAATAGGTGGAAATCTACAATTGAATCCACTCAGCATAGTAAAGTATAAAGTTCTTATATTGGAATATGAGGGGTCTCAATATCCCCCAAAAGAAGTTTGTAGTTAAGCAATGTATCTCTGATCATAAGATGGATATTCTTTTGATTCAGTAAGTGAAAATGACTTACCAGTTCTTCTCCTCTCTTTCTAATAGAATTTGTTTGGGGGCTTCCTTTTATTATAATGAAGCAGATGGTGCCTCTAGAGAAATTTACACCATGTGGAACCCTAACAATATTGTAGGGGAATATTTTTTGTTTTCTCATTCCTTCCTTGTGGTTACTTTCACCTTGGATGACCTATCTTGACATATCATCAACATTTATGCCCCTAATGCCTAGGATGGTGGGAAGACTTTATGGGAGGAACTCCTTTCTATCTATAGGGATGAAAAGGATGATTTGTTTAGCTTGGTTGGATATTTCAAATCCCCTCTCTTCCATTTGGAGAAGTTGGGAGGTTTAGGTGACTACACTGACAACATAAATGACTTGTTAGACTTCATCAACAACTTTGGTCTTCTTGACTTTGATTCGAAGGGAACCTAATTCACCTTGTCCAATAATAGGAAAGGAAACCATATCATATAGGTTAGGTTGGATTGGGTCCTTGTCTCTTCTAGTTGGGACTTGGGCTGCAACACTTATCTCTCTTCCCTCCCTAGAATGGTCTGTGATCAGAATCCCATTTTTCTCTAGTGGGTTCATAAGACTTTTTCAGGTTTGTACTGATTTCATTTTGAGATCATGTGGACCTCCCACATGGATTTTTGAGATTGCATCACTCACTAGTGGAACACTCCAGTTTAGGGCTCTTCTATGGAAATAATCTCTTGTAAGCTAAATCACATTAAAAGGGAAGTCAAAGGCTAGTTTAAATAATCTTTTGGTGATATATTTAAACAAAAAAATAGAAATTGAAGCTAAGATCTCCAATTTTAAAAAATTGATGACTAATGGAGACCTCTCCAATAGCTTCCATGAGCAAAAAGAAGTGCGGCAAAAAAATGGAAGATAACCTAAATAAGGAGGAAATATATTGGAAATAATAGTCTAGAATTGTTTGGTTAAAAGAGGGGGACTACAACACCTCCATTTTCCATATAATTGCTAGAACTCACAAAAAAATGCTATTACTGTGTGTGTGAAAATTGTACCTGATCTGTAGACACAACACTCAGTAAAACATTAGAGGTTAGTGATAATCAAAATCGTGCAAAATTGAAAGCTATCTAACCAAGTGATTTACTACCTTCTAATAGGTGCGAGATTAATGTTCTCAGATTGTAATCGAGATCAGTGACCTAGACGACACCTAAATGAAGGATTTGAATGCAATTCTAGATATGGAATAAATGCAATTAATCTATATTTTTGATATTTTCTATGCAATAAGAATGATAAAAACTGATATGATATGAATGCTATTGAAAACTGATATGCTATGCTAATCTAATAATGATATGAAATATGAATGCAAAAATAAGATTGATCTCACAAAAATGCCGATTCGCAAGAGCTTTGATTCTTCAATTCCAATTCTCCAGCGTGATTGTGCAAAATATGAGATGATTTGTGAAGAGCTAAAGCCTTGTTTTATAGAAATCCCGGGCTTGGGAGGTGCATGGATAAAAGCCATAAATCACTCAAATTAACTCATCTTGATTTTTGAGTTATCTGATCATGAAAGATAGTTAATTCTCAAAATCATGCAAAAACAACTTTTTAACTCAAATTAGAGTTTAGATTAGCTTTTTGAACTCCAAAAGGATGTTGAGTTCCAAAAAGTCAATAACTTGCATTGATTTTCTGATTTGGAGTTTAACTGTTTCTTTTGAATATGCATAATAATTAAGAATTAAATAAATAAATAAAGTGATTTATCCTCAACTCAACTGATTTTTGAAAATAAATAATTAATTTATGGGTTAATTAACTATTTTACCAAACTTTTATTAAAAATTATATTATTAAATAATGACAACATGCTTTAATTAATTAAATAAGAATTTAATCAATTAGAGATAGGAATTTTGATTTATTGTCAAAATTAAATAATACAATTAATAATAGATAGAATTAAATTTAATTACATAATTAAGTGGCAAATATTAAATCTAATTAATTAAATATGAAAATATTTAATGAATCAAATTTTTAGGATAAATGTGATTTATCGCCAAATAATCATTAAATTAAAGATAATTAAGATAATTAGGAATATTACTAGGAATATTCCCCAATAAAAAATTTAAGATAATCAATTATGATTCGATGATGTTTAGATGTGCCTTAGGTTAGGACTTTGATGTCGATTTCATTCGAATTGAAGATGTAGGAGATTAATGAACTTATAGCCCATTTTTGGGGTATTACATTTTGCCCCTCTTTGAATTACTGTGCGAAGCGCAGTGGTTCAAAGATAGTATGTGTTTGATAAAGATATGAAACTGATTCAAAAGATAAACCGATTGAAAGATAGAAACCGATTGAAAGATATTGAGATAGGAGTTGATTGATATTGAATTAAGATGGAGATAATAGGTCTTGAATGACCAAAGATAATGTTCACTGTAGCAGCAAATGAACCTATGATTGTGAAAAAGTGTCAAAACACCTGATTCTGAACCTTAGGATTGATAAGAAGTGAGTGACATGTTCTAGACTCGATTGTCTTAGCAGAACTAGCAAGTATCACATCCAAACCCTTCAGTTGTCAAAGAACCAAGGAAAGAACACTATGATCTGATGGTTGCAAAAATTGATACAGTTTACAAGATTAGGAGAATACCAGATTGATATGGATCGATGAATCTGATATGCCCCAAGTGATGATAGATTTGCCCCGAGCGATGAGGACTTTTGATGAATCGACGACTAGATGTGATTGTTTGTCTTGATCACTGATGAAAGATATTGATAGACTTGATCGATAGAATTTGATTTACAGACTTTGAATGATGTGCAATACCATGCCCCCTTCGGGATTAAAATTGAAATCTGACAAGAGAAGTCAACGTTGAGAGTTTAGAAGCATGTGAATTGATTGGAAAAGTGGTTATATACATCCGAGAACGCATTCTGCATCATTTGGAGGTCCTGCGACTGAATTTGACTAGGTTTGACCATGAGTTGACCATGGTTTACCAAGTTGAAATTTTGATAGTTTGATGTTAGATAATCAGTTAAGTTGAATACTAGATTTTTGTGATGATTGAAGGTTGATTATGCAAGCAGTGAATAAGATAAATGATCTCAGATTTGAATTTTGATCCCGAAAAAGGATTCTACTTGCTATTTCATTGGAGGAACCTTCATGTGAGATTCAGCTCTTGTTAGACTGGAAGATGCGATTTGAAGAATCGTTTAAGCATTGGAGTTCATTTAATCATTGTGAGATCATGCAACATGCAAAATGAAATGAGACATGCAAAATGAAATGCAACCTAAGACCGAGGACCTAGTCACTGATCATATGTCGATTTGTTATCATCATTGAACTTTTAGGTAACCGGATAAATCAATACAATGCCCACTAGCCATGAAACCATAGACATATGAATATCGATTTGTATGCGCAAGAATCAATACAACACCCACTAGACAACAACCATGGATATATGAATATTGACTTTATTTTCAAAATGTTGGATTAAATATAAGCATCAAGGCACAAACGCCAGGATGACCTGAATATCATGTCCATTTTGATATAGCAATTTGTACAAGCATCAAAACATATACGTTGTGATGACCTGAGTACGCCTTGCATTGCAAACACATCAAACAGTCAAGAGATCATTCTAAATCCAATGTGAATTACCCGTAGTGACCCTTTATCGTTCACATCCTTAGGCAAGATTGCGTTCCACAGTAGGAGAAAGAACTTACTCAAAAAGATAATAGTTAGATCAAACTTCCTTGAATTGTCTGGGTATGAATGGTCGAGGTACGCATGGCCATCCAATTCGAGATAGAGGCTCTTACAGTCAGACACCATTTCAATCCAGAAGTTCCAAAGATGTTAGATTTTCACATACAAGCAGAAGACAAAGAAAAGATTATGCCCCCAGTCATCACTCTCTAAATCCTATAAAGGACATCATCGAAGAGCTCGAAGGGACACAATATGCAAAAATCTCAATGTGAATCAGTAAGCATACAAGGAGATAAAAGCATGTAAAAAGCATAGATTGTTTTCAGTTTGAGTTTGATGTTTGATTGTTGTTGATGCAAAATCCTTTCTGGAGACGAGACTGACTGACTGACTCAACTTGAAGCTTCAAAGGACTCTGAGTGGATATGACACATCTAAGATACATGGGAGACCATAGGATATGACATTGATTGCCCCCAAGTGTGAACATTGATAGGATGCAGACGCTTGAGCTGGTTGGTGTACAAGCTGACTTATTGAAAACTGGAAATGCAGGAACAAACCGGGAGATATGTACAAACTAAAGCAAGACTGAAAGCTGGGAAAGACCAAGATTGTGCTGATAGATGGAGCATTTGGAACAAGTGGCGCCTGTTTGCCAGGTTTTCACCATCTTGGTAGAGATTCTATTTTTGCTACCGCGGTGCCTGTTTCCAGGTTTTCACCAAGGCACTTTTTCTTTCTTTTTTCATTTTTTCAATTTTTTTGTACTTTTGATTTTTTAAAATTTTTTTGTACTTTTGATATTTTTTTGATTTTTTTGCGAATCATCAAGGCGCCTATTGCTAGGTTTTCATCAAGATGTTCATTTTTTAGGACTTTTTCTGATTTTTAAGATTTTTTTCAGGACATTTACCAAGGACTAAATGCCTTAGGCGTAGAATTTCTTCAGATGGAGAACGTTGATTGGTTCTCGGAGCTGTTCTCCTTCAGTCATTGAGAGTTGATAGGCACCAGAGCCAAAAGTAGCAGTGATAACAAAGGGACCTAACCAATTGGGTTCGAACTTCCCCTTGCGTTCTCGATGTGATTGATTTTTAGGATTTTCTCTCAACACTAGATCGCCAACCTGAAATTCTCTATGTCTGACTTTCTTGTTGTAGCCTCTAGACATTCTTTTCTGATACACTCTGAGATGATCATATGCTGCTTGTCTGCGCTCATCTAGTAGTTCAAGTTCTTGTAACCTCAACACTCTGTAGTCTTCATCAGTGACAAGTCCATGCATTCTGATCCTGAGTGATGGGATTTCAACCTCAATAGGCAGTACCGCTTCAGACCCATAAACTAAAGCGAAAGGTGTAGCCCCTGTAGGCGTTATGATACTAGTTCTGTATGCCCAGAGAGCTGGATTGATCATCAGATGCCAGTCTCTTCCTATTTTATTCACTATTCTGTGCAAGATCTTCAGGAGATTTTTGTTTGAAGCCTCAGCTTGTCCGTTCCCTTGAGGATAGTAGATAGATGACCAATGTTGAGTAATTTTGAACTTGGCACATAAGTCATCTAGGTCCTTGTTTTTGAATTGTCCCCCGTTATCTGTGATTATAGAGTGAGGGATCCCATATCTGCAAATGATGTAGTTCAGGATGAACATAGAGATCTGTTTCCCCGTTGCTTATGTTAGAGGAACTGCTTCTACCCATTTTGTAAAATAATCTATAGCTATTATTATATGGGTATGTCCATTAGAAGAGTGCGGATGGATAGCACCTATGAGATCAAATGCCCATTATTGAAAAGGCCATTGTGTAGTAAAGGGAATCAGATCTCTCCCTGGAGCATGAATCAAGTTGCCATGTACTTGACACTATTGACAGTTTTTAGCAAATTTAATAGCTTCTTTTTCCATTTCAGGCCAATAATAACCAGCCCTAATAAGTTTTCGAGCTAACGTTAACCCATTTGAGTGTGACCCACATATACCCTCATGGACTTCCTCTAATGCACGTTGAGACTCTTCCCGTTCTAAACATCTAAGCAGTGTACCATCTAGACCTCGTTTGTACAGATCATTACTAATGATGACATATCAGGATGCTGATCGGATAAGGTTTTGTTTCTCAAAATGGTTAAAGGAGTCAGGGATGATTTGGTCATGGAGATAGGAGAACAAATTTTTGTAGCGAGATGAGTCATAACCTACAACAGTGCAGATCATGCAGGTTTCAGGGGAGTCATATGCAGGATAGGATAGGGCTTCCACCAGGAACTCATAGCGTAGTTCATGTTCAAGCTGTTGTAAAAGAGTAGATAATGTTGCCATTGCATCAGCAGCCTTATTCTCCATTCTGCGTATTTTCTCAAATGTGATAGAGATGAAGTATTTCTTTAAATCATCGACCATTCTTTTGTAAGGAATGAGCTTTTCATCTTTGGTTTGGTACACATCATTGACCTGGTGGATGACCAGTTGTGAGTCTCCATGAATGTGCATCTCTGTAACTCTCCACTGTATTGCCATTTTCATACCATTGAGAAGTGCCTCATATTCAGCAATATTGTTTGTGCAAGGAAACTTTAATCTGAATGCTTTGGGTATCGAGTATCCTTGCGGAGTAATGAACAATATGCCTGCTCCGGATCCATTCTGTGTGTAGGAGCCATCAAAGAATAATTTCCATGCTCTAGAAGAGAGGTGCATGATAGAGGAATCAGGAAATTCCATTTGCATGGGTGTATCATCAAACAGTGGTGCTTCAGCTAATTGATCAGCAATGACCTATCCTTTGATAGCTTTTCTTTCAACATATTCAATGTCAAATTCGCTCAAGAGCATGACCCATTTAGCTAGTCTACCTGTGAGGGCAGCTTTGCTTAGGAGATATTTTAGTGGATCAATTTTAGCTACCAAATGAGTGGTATGAGCTAACATGTAGTGTCTCAATTTCTGTGATGTGAAGATCACAGCTAGACATGCCTTCTCGATCATTGAGTAGTTCTTCTCATAGGCCACTAAAGTTTGGCTGATATAGTAGATGGCTCTTTCTTTCTTGTTCTCATCATGCTGTGCTAGCAATGCCCCCAGTGATGTATCTATTGTGGAGACATATAATATTAATGGCTTCCCATGAATAGGAGGCATCAATATAAGCGGATTTGATAGATACTTCTTGATATGTTTAAAGTTGTTCTCGCATTCTTCATTCCATGCAAAGGTCACACCTTTATGTAATGTTTTTGTAAAAGGCTGTGAGATGTCTGCTAGTTGTGATATGAATCTTTTGATAGATTGAACTCTGCCTTGCAACATCCTCATTTGACTGATATTTGTGGGAGGTTGCATCTCTATTATAGCCTTGACCTTAGCTGGATCAACTTCAATGCCTTTCTTGGAGATGATGTATCCTAGGAGCTTTCCAGAAGTGACTCCAAAAGCACACTTTTTAGGATTTAGTCGAAGACTAAACTTTTCCATTCTGTCAAGGATCATGCTCAAGTCTGTTAGATGGTTAGTTCTAATCATGAATTTTGCCAAGGTATCATCTACGTAATCTTCCATTGTTCTATGCATCATATCATGAAAAATAGATGTCATTGCTCTTTGATATGTAGCTCCAGCATTTTTGAGTCTGAATGGCATAACATTCCAACAGAAAGTTCCCCACGCACATGTGAAAGCTGTTTTCTCTTGATCTTCTAGAGCAATTTTGATTTGGTTGTATCCAGAAAAGCCATCCATTAAGGAATACATTTCATAGCCCGCAGTCATGTCCACTATCATATCAATGTTAGGCAATGGAAAATCATCCTTAGGGCATGCTCTGTTCACGTCTCTAAAGTTCGTGCATACTCTGATTGAACCATCTGGTTTGGAAACAGGTACAATGTTGGAAATCCACTCAGCATAGTCTATGACATGGATGAATCTAGCTTTTAGGAGTTTTTCTAGTTCTGCTTTGACTAAGAGTGCGACATGAGGATGCATCTTTCTCAATTTTTGTTTGATTGGTTTTACTCTGGGAGCAATGGATAGATGGTGCATAATGAGATTGGGATCCAATCCTGGCATATCTGAATATTTCCATGCAAAGTTGATCTTTTTCTCTGATAAGAAGGTAGTGAAGTTTTGTTTCTCTTTGTCTGATAGAGATTGTGCTACATGTACCAATTGTGGTTCCTCTGTTGTACCCAAATTGATGGATTGAGTTGGCTCAATCAGAATTGGAGATCTATCCTGTAAATGACTCAGAAGGACATCAAATATCTCATCCTTAGGTGCCTCAGAGAGGTTTTCACCTTTAGATACATCTTTTCTTTTTACTTTTGTCAGTTCTGAGACTGCCACAAAGTGGTTTTCACCCTCAGAACTCTTTTTCTTTTTCTTTTTACTCTTGTTTTTCTGACTAAGATATTTGATGTCCGACTCGGTCATGCTAACGCTTGGTTCACTGATGGAAGTACTCATAGGCTCAACTGCATTGAGGTAGCAGGCAAGGGCATAGTCATTTGGGAAGGTATACATACCATGGTTTGGGTTGGTGGAAGTTTGGTCGATAAGATCAGGGCGTTGGATAGTCAAAGCGGGAAAGGCTTGGGATATGGTGTTCACAGATGTGGATATGTCATCATTGGTCCTAACCTGACGCTCAAGTTCAAAGGTGATATTATAGCTCAGAATGTTCAATTCGTGAATAGGCTCAACATCATCATGGGAGTCCTCTTCAGCCATAGGTGGATCAGACACGTTAAGTTCATTGTTTCGCTCTAGACCTACATTGGGTTGAGAGACATATTGGTGAATAACATCAATAGATTTCTCTGTTATAAGCTCATCTTCTTCTGGAATGGCACCCCATTCATAATCATTTGACTCATCTTCTGATTCAGAATCTCTAGGAAATCTTAGAAAGTGCGTGAAATCAGGATGAATACCCCAAGAAGGATTACCCTCAGTCTCTGACTTGAATTCATATTCATGGGAATCAGTGTCAGAATAACTACCCCCTGCTGCTTGATCAGTTTGATTGCCTTCGAGATTGGCTGGTTCTTGTGGTACAACCATCTCTTGCACTACAATAGGTTCTTGTGTTTCTACTACATTAATTCTTCTGATAGGATCATCTGTATCATCAAGAAGATCTTTGATCTCTTTAGGCAATTTTTCATAGGGGATAAGCTCAGAGCTATCTGAATCATCATCAGAGGGTTCTGTTTCTTCTTTCTTAAGAAGGGGTTCTCCTGGTGCAATTTGTTCTATGACATGAGAACAACCACCTCTGAGATGATAGGGTTTCTTTTTAAACCCTATGCCACCAGTATCATTTTTGGCTCGACCAATATGTGAAATGGGGGTCACAAGACCCTTTCCCCTAATTCCTAGAGGTCCTTGAACGGAATATCCCATCTTGGCTATCAATTTGTTTCCTGGACCATATGAACTAGCAATGTGTGTGTGAAAATTGTACCTGATCTGTAGATACAACACTCAGTAAAACATTAGAGGTTAGTGATAATCAAAATCGTGCAAAATTGAAAGCTATCTAACCAAGTGATTTACTGCCTTCTAATAGGTGGGAGATTAATGTTCTCAGATTGTAATCGAGATCAGTGACCTAGACGACACCTAAATGAAGGATTTGAATGCAATTCTAGATATGGAATAAATGCAATTAATCTATATTTTTGATATTTTCTATGCAATAAGAATGATAAAAACTGATATGATATGAATGCTATTGAAAACTGATATGCTATGCTAATCTAATAATGATATGAAATATGAATGCAAAAATAAGATTGATCTCACAAAAATGCCGATTCGCAAGAGCTTTGATTCTTCAATTCCAATTCTCCAGCGTGATTGTGCAAAATATGAGATGATTTGTGAAGAGCTAAAGCCTTGTTTTATAGAAATCCCGGGCTTGGGAGGTGCATGGATAAAAGCCATAAATCACTCAAATTAACTCATCTTGATTTTTGAGTTATCTGATCATGAAAGATAGTTAATTCTCAAAATCATGTAAAAACATGCAAAAATAGCTTTTTAACTCAAATTAGAGTTTAGATCAGCTTTTTGAACTCCAAAAGGATGTTGAGTTCCAAAAAGTCAATAACTTGCATTGATTTTCTGATTTGGAGTTTAACTGTTTCTTTTGAATATGCATAATAATTAAGAATTAAATAAATAAATAAAGTGATTTATCCTCAACTCAACTGATTTTTGAAAATAAATAATTAATTTATGGGTTAATTAACTATTTTACCAAACTTTTATTAAAAATTATATTATTAAATAATGACAACATGCTTTAATTAATTAAATAAGAATTTAATCAATTAAAGATAGGAATTTTGATTTATTGTCAAAATTAAATAATACAATTAATAATAGATAGAATTAAATTTAATTACACAATTAAGTGGCAAATATTAAATCTAATTAATTAAATATGAAAATATTCAATTAATCAAATTTTTAGGATAAATGTGATTTATCGCCAAATAATCATTAAATTAAAGATAATTAAGATAATTAGGAATATTACTAGGAATATTCCCCGATTTAAAATTTAAGATAATCAATTATGATTCGATGATGTTTAGATGTGCCTTAGGTTAGGACTTTGATGTCGATTTCATTCGAATTGAAGATGTAGGAGATTAATGAACTTATAGCCCATTTTTGGGGTATTACAATTACCTCCATTCCCAATGAGGATAATCAATTGATTATGGATGATGGAAAAATTAGTGAGTTAGAAATTAATTTCTTTAGGAAGACCTTTGTTGAGCAGGGGATTGCCAACCCTGTCATCTAGGAGAACCTGTTGCAAGACTTCCCTAATGTAGTGGATGAAATTGAAAAAAAACTCTTACTAGCCCATATTATTAATGATGACATTAAATCAACTATCTTTTCTATGAACGCCTACAAATCCCTTGGGTTTGATGGTTTCCCTTTGGCTTTCTTTCAAGAATTATGGGATATTGTTAGTTATGAAGTGATTAGATCTACTCAGGACCTTTTTCATATTGGAAAAATGATGAAGAAGTTGAACAAAACCTAGATTTCCCTTGTCCCTAAAGTCTCTAAAGAAAATTCCATTATTGACTTCAAATTGATAAGTCTTTTCAACACTATCTATAAGATTTTCTCCAAGGTGCTGGTTAAAAGACTACATCCTCTTTTGGATAAATATATTAGTGGTATTCAAAAGGGTTTTTTGACTGGAACAAATCTATCCTTGATGCTTCTATTACCACCCATGAAATAATTCACTCCATGTAAAAAATCCAAACTTAAGGTATGACCCTTAAACTACATATATCTAAAGCTTATGACAGGGTTAATTGGTAGTTTCTTTATAACATGCTCGCTAAATTTTTCTTTGGTGAAAAATTGGTTTCTTTGATTAATATTTGTTTTGAAACTGTCCATTATTTTGTTTTGATCAATGGGGTTCCTTGGGGGTTCTTTCCCTCTAGTAAGGGATTTAGGAAGGGCGACCCTCTATCTCCCTATATTTTTATCTTGTTGGCAGAGGTTCTCAATAAAAATGTCACGAACCTCTCCTCCACTGGTCAAATATAGGGTATCAGACCTGCCTCCTCTATCCAACCTTTGGTATTATAAAAATTTGTTGATGACACCTCCTCTTTGGTGGAAGCTAGAGAATGGAAGTCTCTATTGTACAAGATTATGCTAGTATCTCTGGACAATGCACCAATTGCCAAAAAAGTAAGATCTACTTTCTCAATACTAAAGAGGATCTATAGTTGAAAACTAAAGGTATCCTACTTTATCAAAGTTCCAAACTCCATCATACTTACCTAGGCCTCCCCCTCATGGTCAAAGACATCACCCCCACCTTCTAGAATGGAACTATTGAAAAAATACAAAAAAATATTGCTAGGTGGAAAGGAAAATTTCTTAGTAATGCTGGTAAAATCCAATTGCTTTCATCTCGTCTGCAAGGCATCCCGATCTATTTCCTCTCCATCTTCAAAATCTTTGGCAACATGGCTGATAAACTTGAAACAATATAGAAGAATTTATTATGGACTAGCATGGAGGAAAAGAAAAGAATGACTCTAGTTAACTGGGACACAGTTTGCCAACCCAAATCCCTTGTGGGGATGGGTGTGAGAAAAACTACTAGCTTAAATAAAGCTCTCATTGCTAAGTTGGGATGGAACCTTGCTATTGGTAAAATTGATTGGTGCAACATTATGAAGGCTAAGTACCTCAATAGTGAGAGCTTTCATAGGGTGCTTGGTTCACATGATCTCCCAGTGGGATCCAAAATTTGGAACAACATCACCAAATATATAGACCCCCGTTGAAGGATGGGCTCAAATGGCTTATTGGGAATGGGAGGATAATCAAATTTTGGGATGACAAATGGATGGGAAGAAAACCCCTTGTAGACACTAATTTTTCTTCTCTAATGAGGCATGCCAAGGTGATGTTGGGCCCCAATATTGTTGATTACTACACTCCTTGAGGTGGATCTAAAGATCTTCTAAGACATTTCTATGACAAACCTAACCTGCAACATCTTTTATCTAGGTTCCATCTTCCTCTTTTTTCTAGGGAGGATTGGTTCATCTGGACTCTAGAGCTTGCTGGATCCTTTTTTATCAAATATGTGTACCATGCTATTCTCAAGTTCAATGGTGATCCCAAATGTTGGCAGAGAGTGTGGAACCACCAACTTATCCCAAAATTAATTTTTTCTAGTGGGCCTCTATTCATGGAAAAACTTTGACCTTAAACAATCTTCAAAAGTGTGGTTTCCAACTCCCAACCACTTCTATCTTTTCAAATAGGATGTTGAATCTATTTCCCATTTGTTCATCCATTGTAATTCTTATTCTTATGTTTAGCAACACATTCTCCAAAAACTCAACATTTAGTGGGTCTTCCAAAATGATATCCAACTATTCATTTTCAATTAGAAATTCCCTTCCCATGACCCTCTCATCAAATAGCTTTGGCTTTAGTTTCCTCCTCATGTGTTCTGGTGTCTTTGGAAGGAAAGAAAGACATGGTGTTTCGTGACTCAAAACAGTATGTTGATGAGGTACTGATTATCATCTATAAATTTATGTAAGAAAACCTCTTTATTACTAAATAGAAGACCCCTCTTGACCCTCCCTCTTAGTGGGACTCCCTGCTAGCCTCTTCTTGGAAGCTCCCAAAGGAATTTATGAAGTTTGATAATTCTAAAAAACTTGTTACGGCTAGTACTTGTTAGAAACCTCCTACCTATCCATAGCTCAATTTCGATGGTTCTGCCAAAAATGGTCTGGCTACTGGTGGAGGTATTATCAAAGGTCACAAGGGTTTTCTCATTGCTGGTTACTCTAGTCACTTGCATGAATCTACTAGAAATCAGGTAGAAGGTATGGCTTTTCTCTAGGGCATAAAGTTCTCCCTCTCCATGGGAATTCACAACCTAATCATTGAGAGACATTCTTAGTTAATCATTGAATATACGAAAGGGAATTCTTCCCATGGATGGTCAATCCAAAGCATCATAAATGACATAAGGGACCTTATCAATGGTTTTGATGACTTAAACTTGTAGTAAAATTATAGGGAGGGCAATGTCATTGCTGATCATCTTGCTTCTATGGGGTTAGTGATCAATGGAATCAAGTGTTGGTGAAAGGAGAGACATATCCCTCATGGGACTCTTGCTTTCATGAGACAAGAAACACCTACTCAATTTTAATGATTTTCAATTTTAAGGTTTGGGTGTTGCTCCAGGCCTTGCTTCTGCTTCACATTGTGCCTTGTTAGAGCTTCTTGGTGTTTAGTGGATTCACCATCTAGGGGGTTTTATGTAAAGTTTGGTTTGAAGTGGCCACATAGGTAGTCATTGGGATCTTGTGGAATTTGTCATCATATTTTTTTGAGGCACAGGTTTCATAATATTTTGAACCACATTGGGGTTGATGGGACTTTGGCTAAACTTGAGAAACATGCTATTATCTTGGTCATCCTTAGAATTATTATCTATGCGAGTGATTACCACTTTGGTGACCTTTCATATGCACCAAATAACAACTTTGAGTTGGCTTTTGATAAGGGATGAATTTTTACTTATTTCCCTCATTATTACCCTTTTCTCTACTTTTTTATGAGCTTACTTTTTAAAATCGTTGGAGTGGTCTTTTTCTTGCATTTCATCTCTATGTTTTCTCTGAATTTGGTTCTTTACAGCCGCTACATCTCTCGCCATGACAATATGGGTGGTGACCATGTGCATGTGAACTCACTAATTGTGATGAATGGAAGAATGATGGGATAGTCTGGCATATTTACAAGGAAGGTGGTATAGCTCAATTCATGGAGTTCATGAATGACCATGATGAAAGGTTTTACAAGAAATTTTTTATCTCTTGGGATTCCATAAGGGTGACTATGGGAGGTATTCATTTTGAAGTCAATGAGGGATGTCATAGAATAGGCTATGAGCCTCTCCATGGAGGGCTGAAAATGGAAGAAAACCAAAAAAAATTTAGATGCTGCAAGTCTCAATCAATTCTTCTATGCAAGAGAGCAACCTATAAAATTGCGTTGGGGCTTTGATTGTGAGCAACTACCTAAGCCTTGGGACCGTGTTTACTTGGTTATTATAAGGTACTTCACACTCAAGGGTCACTTTGGTGTGTATTACTATTATCACCTTTCTTTTTTGAATCTTTTTAGAAACCACATTACTATCTCCATTCCCTTTTATCTTTTGCATTCTTTGGACAATACAGTCAAAGATGTGACCGAGGCTATGGGCCATGTAATTTTTTTTACTATCCTTCATCAGGGGTTGATGCCCCACCTCTATCACTTCCACATTTCTCTCTACCCCCCTCGCCAAATCATTTTTGAAGAGATTCCTAAGCCTCCTAACCCACCCTCAGTCAGACCTTTGGATACCCTTGGCTCTAGATGAAAACAAAAAACAACAGGCTATTGTTAAAAGTCTGCTGGATATCTCCCATGTTTCTTCCAAAGGAAAAATGTAGGATACCTCCTATGAATCTTCCAAAGATAAACATGAAAAGAACAACAAGAGGGCCTTTTTCATTAAAACCAAGCCCAAGTTCACCAAAAACTTCAAGTTGTAGGTTGAGTTAGATGTGGAAATAATTGAGGAGACTAACACCCCTCATAGGTCTACCTAATTCAAGGGAAAGCTTGAGACAAAAATTATGAAGGACATGTCTAACTCAAAAAATGGGAGTCTAAAGATGCTAGTGAGGAGGAGGTGTCTAATACTACTTCTAGCGGTAGTACGACTCATGTCTCTTCTAGCACTAATTCTTGGAATCCCACCCATGACAAGAATGACTCCCAATTGATCTTTGTGAATGAAGATAAAGCTAAAATTAAGGATGACACCTTAAATAGTTTGGCATTTGGGGAGATGACTTCTGTCAAGGTCAAGATGTTGTAGAAGAGGTTGACAAAGATAGACAAGAAGATCATGCAGGTGGATGAGAGGCTGATGGAGGTGGATGAGAAGTTGTACAATATTTTTTGATTTGTGATTAAAGTGATGCACAACTCAGCTACTACACCATGTATGATGAAGGATGATAGTGACAAGGACCTCAAGAATGATGATGAGAAAAAAGACCTCTTCAAATTTATTACAGAAGATTGGGCTTCCATGATGATGACTAGGGAATGGAAGAAGACAAAGAATTAGGGCGGAGCCCTTTTGGTTTCTTCTTTTTGGCTAGTTTTGGCCTTCTTGGCCTTGTTATTGCTTTTTTACATTTTATTTTTTTAGTTGGATTGATACTCTCTTTAATGGTGGTTTTGACCCTATGACGGATATGATAAAAACTTGTTTAAATCATGTGTTGGACACTATGGTGGACTGTGTTATTTTTTTTCAGTGATGTTGTTATGGCTGCTATTATATTGGTTAATATGCACTACACTAGTTATAGTTTAAATGCTTTTTTTTTGGTATTTCTATTGGTTTTTGATGAGTGATGTAAGGGTGCTCTCTATTGTTCACCTTTGGATGGATAATGTGATGGTAATTCTAATCTGTCGAGGTTATCTTTGTGTTGACAATATTACTCTAATGTTAGTCCATGTTTGTGGTTTCTTGCCCTTGTGACTGGTTGTATAGGGTTAACACCCTTATTTTATCGCATTACTTATCAAAAACTACAATATTAATAAGAAATGAGAAGTAATAGCTTGAGCTTTCTAACAAAAACTATTAACATATATAAAATATACAAAATGTTAATATAACTTTAATAAGTAGAAACATAATTAATGAAATAAGAAATTCTCTTAAAGTAAATATATAATGAAATATGCAATAAATAATTTATTTTAATATTTTTCTAAATTTAATTTTTAAACTTAAAAAAATAACATACATATTATTCATTTAAGTGGAGCATTAATTAAATTACTAACTTAAATTTAAAAATTAAACAATATCTAAATTTTAGATATTTAAATATATTTTAGTTAAAAATAGATTTTACTATTTCATAAAAAAATAAAAAAATAATATATAAATGTATAATTTTATACTTTGAAAAAATAAAATAAAATAAAAATATAAAATAACATAATTAATTAAAATTTTGGGTATCACTAGTGTGATAGTTAGATGTAGTATTGTAATTCTTGTTATTAAAGTTTGAATTCTTTGTGGGGATTTTATTGTTAAGTGTTCATGTTGAGGATGAGATAAAAAACACTGTTTCCAATTAAGTAATAAAATATTTAAATACTTATGAAATTAAATAAAATAATTCTTATGTAAGTAAAACAATAGAGTGCTTCTTATGTATTTGCAAGTAGTCTATAATTTGATATATCACTAATATTTTGAAAAGTCTTGCCTTACTTTTGTAGTCTTTGTTAGAAATTTTATGAAACTTGTTAAACTTTTACTATTATTATTGTTATCATAAACATCACTTGCTTTTTTATAATCTTGCTTGTTTTAGTAATATCTTTCATTCAATTTTTTTATAAAGAAACATAAAATAATGCTTTTATCTTTGATGATTTCTACATAAACCTTTTTAAAGATTTATAATACTAAGATTTTTATAAAAAAAAATCTGATGAGTTTTTTAAATCATATTTTTTCAGATAAATAAATGTATTTATGATATCTATAATAACATGTACCTATCTCTTTTTAGGGAAACAAGTTGGCATGCATAGATGTGGCCATTTATACTAACAAACCTATCTTTTAATTAAATCTATTAGTTTCATATTCATTCTTGTTGTAGTTTTTGTATTTAGTTGTGTGTATAATTTTGCATCAAATACACAATAGAATCATAAAGTGCAACAAGATTGATTCCTATCTTTTTTTTTTTTAATGGAAACAAGTCATAATACATAGATGTGGGTAGCTTTGTCATTATATATACTAATTTGAGTAACCATACATTAGAATCACAAGTAGTTCAGGTGCAAGAGAATCAAGTTGATCAAATTAACCCAAGCATTGAGTGAACATGCATTAGAATCACCACAAGTAGTTCACGTGATCACAAGTAATTCACGTGTAAGAGAATTAAGCTCGTCAAATTCACCCAAGCGCTGAATAAGCATACATTAGAATCACAAGTAGTTCACACGTATGATAATTAAGTCCGTCAAATTCACCCAAGCATTGAATAAGCATACATTAGAATCACAAGTAGTTCACGTGTAAGAGAATAAGTCCATCAAATTCACCCGAGCATTGAGTAAGAATACATTAGAATCAGAACTAGTTCACGTGTAAGAGAATAAGTCTATCAAATTCACCCAAACATTGAGTAAGCATACATTAGAATCACAAATAGTTTACGTGTAAGAAAATTAAATCCCTCTCATTCACCCAAACATGAAAGCAAGACCCGCTCTTAAAATTTGAATTTTAAGATAAAACCCTAAACAATCTAAGATTTGTAGGCATTATTTACCCTAACACTAGTTCAAAATCAGCAAAGGAACATAGTATTTGAATTCACAACTGTAAACGCTGCTTGGTTGTGGAGGTGCACCTAGCACTTGGTTTGCCAAAACAGCACACAGAAATTTGATCTGCTTTACAAAACAAGTTCACTAAGAAGCAATTTACAAAGGGAGATTTTTCAGCTCACTAAGAAGTGAAGAAACAAGTCTGTGTTGAAGAGGTATGGAGGCAAAAGCAGTGATTCCAATGGGAGGAGAAGTAGGTGAGGATAATTTGGAGGAAGTGATTCCAATGGGAGGAGAAGTAGGCGAGGATAATTTGGAGGAAGTGATTCCAATGGGAGGAGGAGGAGGAGGAGGGGATAATTTGGAGGAAGAAGCAATGATTCCGATGGGAGGAGAAGGAGGAGGAGGAGAGGATAATTTGTTGGAAGATGAGATGGTGAGGGAGAGAGTGAGAGTAGGAGAAGCAGCGGTGGAAGAGATGGTGATGGAGATGATAAGGAGGGGGGATCACGAGGGCCTCAAGACTAACTCTGGGAAATATGTGTATTTCAGAGACCATTGTTTCACTGTCTACTACGACCCTCCATTCTGGTTATGGAATGGCTTCCTTATCTTTTTTCACCACATGGAGGGACTCACCCATCATTTTTTCGCTGGCCACTATGCTGAAGATCTTCCGGATAGTGACGACACTGCTATCAATTAGTTCTTCCAAATGGGTTTTGCTCTATTTTTGTCTTTTCAATCGGGTGAATCTGAGATTCAGTTTTGTTTTGGGAATGTTTTTTGATATGGGTTCGTCAGTTCAGGATCAGTTGTAAGGTCTGTATTGGCAAAATACACTGTTAGAGATGAATATCATTCAAATCAACCAGTAGTTTTTGATATGGGTTCGTCTGTTCAGATCAATCGTAAGGGATGAATATCATTCAAATCGATCAGTAGTAAAGACTATTCAGTGCATTTTGTTCTATTTGTTTCTTTTAAATGTTCAATTTTTTTTTGAAATGTTTCTGATATGAGTTTTCCACTTCATGATCAATTTTAAAATTAATACTGAGAAAATATCTATTAATGAAGAAAAAAATTCAAATCAACTAGTTAAAGCATTTTCTATTAATTTTTTGAAATGGGTTTAGTTTAGTTTTTTTTTCTTTCAGTATCAAGTAATTGGATTGATTCTACATTTCAAATTTTTTTTGAAATGTTTACAATGTGGGTTCTTTACTTTAGGACTAATTTTAAGATTGTACTGAGCAATTGTCCATTTGAAAAGAATTGTATTTAAATCAATTAGTTGTAAAGATTATTTAACTAGTTCTTAGAAATGTGTTTAGATTGTATTTAAATCAACTAGTTGTACAGACTATTTAACTAGTTCTTGACAATGTGTTTGATTCTAAACAGTTAGATAGATATCAGTTTTGTTTTTTTGTTTTTTTAGAAGAATGGGATTCAAATCAACAGATTGTAAAGATTATTCTAATTTCTTGGAAATTTGTTTACTTTAAGCAATTAGATAGATCCCAAATTCAATTTTTTAATTTAAAATTCTTGTATTCTTGTTTACTTTAAGCAACTATAAGATATGTACTAAGAAAATACCCACTTGAGAATAATAGAATCCAAATCAACTAGTTGTAAAGATTATTCAATTAGTTATTGAAAATGTGTTTAGTTTTGTTTTTGTCTTTTCATTATCAACCAATTAGACAGATCTGATTTTTTTTAATATTTTGAATATATGTTCGTTAATATAGTACCAATTGTAAGATCTATACTCCCCAAATACCCACTTGAAAAAAATTTGATTCAAATCAACTAATTGTAAATTGTCACAACCAATAATACAGAAATCAAACCTAGAAAAGCTCTCAAACATCAAACTCTTTGAAACTCTTGCATTCAAATTGAGAGCAACTAGTCTTTTTTAACTCATTGTGAATGCCCACCATACAGATTTAAACCTTGTTGATATGCCCAAACACAGAGCAGTATGCTAACCCAATAACCTGTTGATCTTGGCTGCTCTGTACAATCTTGATAGCAGCTTTATTTTGATCAATATGCCTGGTTTTTTTATTCTAATTGTTAATAGAGTACTTAATCAGTGTTTTGGCTCTTGGGATTGCCACAAATAATGTAGTACTAGATGATAAAATATCTCTAGCCACTTCCAAGGAGCATCCTTTGCCAATATGTTGAATTACGGTTGTAGTGAAGCCTGTTTGTCAACATTTTTGGGTCTCACTTACACAGTATAAATACGCCATTCTTTGGATGAAAACTATTTTGCTGTGAAAAGTAGTGGCTGTCCTCCTCCACATTTGACCTAAATTTGATGGTCAACCTATTCTATCAAGATAAATTTTGTGACGGTTATCCATTCATAGTTTCTTTTCAATTGCGGAAATATATTTTCAGTCTGTCTAAAATATCTCCTACATGTATATCAATTTAAGAAATTCTAATTTGAGACCGCTTTAGAAGCTAGAGAGAGAATATGGCGCAGGCCATATGTAAAGAATACGGATGGACCCAAGCATTGCAAGTTATTTTTGTATTGTATATGGCGTACACCATATTTGACATACTAAAAATGGTAAAAAATCCAAGGAACCTGTGATTGAGGCCCACATTTTCTGTTTCATGTCTGGTTTCTACATATTATTCGAAAAATAAATGGTTTTGACTCTCACAAACAAGTGCAATTAGCATATTCTATTAGCTTGTCACCACCTTTTTTTGTTTCAAAATTCATCGTAGAAGTGGGAAAGTCAATGATTTCTGAGCAAAATTCATCATTTCAGGTAATTTTTTTAATTTTTAGAAGTGAAATGTGAATAAAGAGTTTTTTTTTTTGTTTATAATTGATTTAATATGGACTTGTTCTTTTCATAATTTCTATTGTAATATATTTTTCAAAAAATTCAAGTTTGAATTAGAAGGAGTATGTGTGAAAACTCAATGTTTTATAGAGTTTCAAACTAACTTGGAAATTGTAATGAATAATTTCAATTGGGAAGGTGCATCGAACATAAATAGAAGTTGTTGAAACTAAGCTCTATGTCTTACTTATACACACATGTAGAATTCATCATCATGCTGAGGAAATGTGCCAAGATTCTAACACTAGAAGAGCATGAAGCAAAGAAAGAGAAGATAAGGGAGAGAATGAGACAACTTTGTGAACAAAGAAAATTGTATACCATACAAGAAGACATGCCTTTGGAAGAGGAACATGAAACATCAATGCAAAGTAAGAGACAATTGGAATTGGAAACACAAAGGTAACAAGTGAAAAATGTGCATGCAACAGGACAATTGAATTACGAAGTTGCGGGTATGTCATCTATGAGATCTCAAGTTGAAGGGACACCATCTACCCATGCTGGAGGCACACCATGCTCTACATCTCATAGTGAAGGCACACCATCATATCACGTTGAACGCACACCATGTTCTACATCCCAAGGTGTATGCACACCATCGTATCATGTTGGATGCATGGTACTTACAACATCAAAAGTTGAAAGCACACTATTAACATCTCAAGTTGGTGAGGTTTCATCTTTCACATCTCAATTTCAAGGCACATCATCTTTAGTTGAAGGTATGCAATCTATCCCTAATATTGTTGATGTTCCTATTGTTGAGCCTACTCAACAGCTGAGAACACCTCATAGAATTTTGTATAAAAAGAAAAAATATTTGATTGATATTGATAATAGAATATTTTGAAACCAATGCTTGATACGATGCCCAAGTGTACTTGTCAAAGATATGCTAACCGCATTTGGAGAATATTTTTTGAGAGAATTTAAATGTGACATGAAGATGTTAACTATTTGTTGAAATGATAAGAAATCTAAAATTTAGGCCCATCATGAATATTCTTGGGCTAATAACGATGGATGAATTAAGTAATAAATCTATTGTAAATAATCTAATGACTTCATACATGAGAGTGTGGGACTAGGTTCTACATCACACACAAAAGATAGTAATGACACATAATGTGTACTTACATCAACAATAGTAAGAACTCAAATACATAAATATTGACTTATTAGAAAGACAAGAAAAACATTGAAAATAAGTAGAAAATCTCTAATGAGAGCTATGAGAAGACATTAAAGAGTGGAAGATCCAAATAGCAATGAGCTATGGGTATTATCCCATAGAATACTATGAAAAGATAAAGCAATTATTGAAGCTTTGAAATCTTTTATTGAAGATTTTGGAAGAATAACACACGAGTATCTCCTAATCATAGAGATGTTATAAGGAGGATTGGTAGTCGAATATGCGATCTGCATCTGAAAAAAATTTGGCTTCAACTCAAACACAATTATTTGCTGAATTTATACAAATGTATCCTGATGAAGGGTGCTCCCCTTAATACCACAAACACATAACAGATATAGAGGAACAACAACAATATGCAAGAACAGAAAATTGGCTTCTTATTATCTCCACAAATGTGGAATTACAAACTTTCAGAATTACAATATGCAAAGCCACATGGGCATTCCCTTACAATATTCTGTAGGACAAAGCCTCGAGCTATTACCCAGATCTACTACCCAGAACTATTTGGAACTGCCTAAGACAATAATATAGCCTTCCTTATATAGGCAATTTTCCACCGCCTGGGAAGGTTCCAGAATTTTAGCCAATAAGGCCGACCAAACTTAGAATTATTTTTATTTTACATTTCATTACATCATAGTCGGCTCAAAATAAATTTTGAAACCCGAACAGAAATTTTGAAGAAAAATCATTTTCCGCCATTTCAAGTGACCCAACTTCCGAAGACCATAAGTCATCACCAGTTGACCCGACTGACTATTGTAACCCCATTTCGGAAAGGGCGCGAGGAGCTCTACAACGCTTGAATGAAGCAAGCTTCATTCAGCCCAAAATTTGACCTCATCCGGGGCCTCTAAAGCCTTCAAAACTGAGTTCAAAGTTTCTGTCCCCTGCTGCCAATACCGAAAATCTTCAATATCTTCCAATATACACTTGATCTGGCAATGAAACTTTACCGGCAGACTTGTATGACCAAAATGAACCTCCAAGAAAGAAATCAGATCATTCTGAGCACATACGAAAATTACCAAAAATAGTAACTTTCCATAAATAGCAGCTCTGCACAAAATAACCCTTATTGAATATAAAAATAGAAATATTTTTGGGTGATGCAAGATTGCTCTTACACCCAGGCTGCTCCTGCATCAGACACCCGGGGTAATTTGAGAAGTGACCCTGTCACGACTCAGGTGTGTAGAGGAAAACCAAGACGGTTAACCTCCTCCTTTGTTAGCCATGATGAATCTTCAATAGGTCGTCCTTTCCATTTGACCAAATACTCTTCATATGTCCTGTTCCTTGTGCTTCTGCCAACACGACTATCCAGTATATCTTCAATCTCCTTAGTGTTTGAACTAGTTGCTGGAATACTCCACTGTGCTGCTGTGATCTCATCTTCAACACCTCCCTCATGATACTCTGTCAGATCTGAAATGTTAAACACTGGTGAAATATTTAGCTCAGTAGGCAATTCTACCTCATATGCGTTTCCTGAATCACGTTTCTTCAATATCCTGCATGGTCCAAACTTCTTCATTTTCAGCTTGTTATATGTACCAACTGGAAACCGCTCCTTCCGCAAATGAACCATGACTTCATCACCAACCTGAAATTCCTTATACCTCCTTTTCTCATCTGCCTTAGCCTTATACTGTGCATTCATCTTGGTAATATGCTTCCTCACCTCCTCATGGATGTTCTTCAAGTGTTCTGCAAAATCCTCAGCTTCAGCACTCCTTATTTCTCCTTTATCTATCTTTCTCAATTCAGATGCATTTCTTGGACTACTTCCATATACAATCTGGAATGGTGATTTACCAGTGCTCCTGTTGACAGAATTATTGTATGCAAATTCTGCCTGTGGTAAAATCAAATCCCATCCTGTTGGCTTCTCTCCAACCAAACATCTCAGCAAATTTCCCAAACTCCTATTCACCACCTCTGTCTGTCCATCAGTCTGTGGATGATGTGATGAACTGAACTTCAAATCTGTCTTCAACTTCTTCCACAATGTACGCCAGAAATACCCAACAAACTTAGTGTCCCGATCTGAAACTATGGTCTTTGGCAAACCATGAAGTCTCACTACTTCTCTGAAAAACAATTCTGCTACATGAACAGCATCATTAGTCTTCCTGCAGGGAATGAAATGTGCCATCTTTGAAAATCGGTCAACTACTACAAAAAGTGAATCGTGTCCCCGCTGTGTCCTCGGTAAACCGAGAACAAAGTCCATACTGATATCCTCCCAAGGCTTCTCTGGTATAGGTAATGGCTGATACAACCCTGTATTCTGCTTCACTCCTTTCGCCATCTGACATACTCTGCAACTCTGTACAAACTTCTTCACATCTTGCTGCAACTGCGGCCAATAATAATTCTCACTAACCAAACCAACGGTTTTATCACGACCAAAATGTCCAGCCAATCCTCCACTATGCTTCTCCTTGATGAGATTCTCCCTCATAGAACTTCGTGGAATGCACAACTGACTCCCTCTGAATAGCATATCATCCTGGATGATGAAATCCAACCATTTCATCCTGTCTAGAGTAACAGGTTCTGCACAAGCTTTCCAAGCTTCACCAAAATCAGGATCCTCTGGATACAAATTCTTGAGTTCCTTGAACCCAACCACTTCAATCTGCATTTCTGTCAGCAATAGTTGCCTTCTGCTAAGAGCATCTACAACCCTATTAGACTTTCCACTCCTATGTTTCAAAACAAATGTATAACTCAGCAAAAACTCAACCCATTTCAAATGCCTCTGATTCAACTTTCCTTGACTATTCAAATATTGCAAAGCTTGATGATCAGTATACAAAACAAACTCCTTAGGAAGCAGATAATGTCTCCACTTCTTTAATGCCTGAACTATAGCATAAAATTCTTGATCATAAACAGAATATTTTCTCTTGGCATCATTTAATTTCTTACTACAATAAGCAACAGGTTTACCTTCTTGGCTCATAACAGCTCCTATTGCAGTACCACTAGCATCACAATCTACTTGAAACACCTTATTAAAATCTGGAAGTGCTAAAACAGGTTGTTCTATAACTTTTTGTTTCAATAATTGAAAACTCTTTTCTGCCCCATTAGTCCACTTAAACTCTTTTCTATCCCCTCTCATTGTTTCAGTCAAGGGTCCACAAATACTGCTAAAATTTCGGATAAACTTTCTGTAAAAGCTAGCCAAACCATGAAAAGATCTTACCTCAGTAGCACTCCTTGGAGTAGGCCATTCAAGGATAGCCTGTACCTTCTCTGGGTCCATTTTTAGACCTTCTGCTGAAACTACAAATCTCAAATACACTAACTCTTTCTTCACAAAACTGCACTTCTTCAAATTAATCAACAATTTCTCTTCTCTCAGCTTCTCAAATACCATACGAATATGCATCATATGCTCATCCAATGTCTTACTAAAGATCAAAATATCATCTAGGTAAACAATGACAAACTTACCCAAAAATTCTTTCAGAACCTCATTCATGAGCCGCATGAAAGTGCTCGGTGCATTGGTTAGCCCAAAAGGCATGACTAACCACTCATATAGTCCTTCCTTTGTCTTGAAGGCAGTCTTCCATTCATCTCCTTCTCTGATCCGAATCTGATGATATCCACTTTTCAGATCTATCTTTGAGAAATACACAGCTCCACTCAAACAGTCCATAATATCATCCATTCGTGGCAATGGAAACCTGTACTTGATTGTGATCTTGTTTATTGCCCTAGAATCTGTACACATCCTCCATTCTCCATTCTTCTTTGGTGCTAATACTGCTGGTACAGCACAGGGACTCAGACTCTCATGGATCAATCCTTTCTGTAATAGTTCATGTACTTGTCTGTTCAACTCCTCACTTTCTGCAGGTGTCATTCTATGTGCTGCCTTGTTTGGCAAACTGGCTCCTGGAATCAAATCCATCTGATGACTGATCTTCCTTACCGGTGGTAATCCATCAGGTACATTATCAGATACAATATCCTGAAACTCATTCAACAAATCTGCAACCTCTACAGGTACATCCTCTACTTCTTCTTTACCAGCTTTTGGAATTAAAGCAAAACATACATGCTCATGCCTCATACCATCTAGAAAATTTCTTCCATCAACAAAAGTTATCCTTGCATTACCACATACCTTTTCTTCAGTCTCCTTCAATGGTTTTAGCTTATGTCGCACTCCATCCTTTGTCAGGGAATAGGTATTTGCACGACCATCATGTACAGCACATCTGTCAAACTGCCATGGTCTACCCAACAACATATGACATGCATCCATAGATATGATATCATACAATACCTCATCTTGGTATCCGCCAACCTTAAACTTTACCAGGCACTGTTCACTGACCATGACCTTGTGGTCATCCTGCACCCAGGCAATCTGATATGGATGTGGGTGTTTCTGTCTCTTGAGCTTCAACTTTGTCACCATCTCTTCTGACACCAAATTGTCAGTGCTTCCACTATCAATAATCACATCACAACATTTACCTTCGCACTTGCACCTGGTGCGAAACAAGCTCCTCCTTTGTTCAGGTTCATTCTCACCACTCAACAGGACTCTTCTGTTAATCAACGTTTCTCCTCTTTCAGCATCTTCAGAATTTGATGATCTGGCATCTTCATCTACATGTGCAACTCTAGCCTGGCCTTCATTTCTCCTGTCTGTTCTGCCTTGGCGCTGAGGACATTCAAATGCCCTATGACCTTCTTCTCCACAGTGAAAACATGTTCCACGGAAGCCACCTCTTCCAGATCCTTGTCCTCTTCCTCTTCCTCTCTGATCTCTATTATTCTGATCCTGGAAGCAATTGGAATTATTTCCTCGCTGATTCTGACTACTACTGGCCTCATCCTTCTTTTTCGGATCCTCATTTCGGCCACCATATGACCGTCCACCAGATTGTCCACCGCGACCTCTTCCGTTTTGTTTGCTCTCAAACTTCTTGTTCAGCTTTTCCTCTACTTTTAGGGCAAACTGGTATGCCTCTTCAATACTATTCATTCGAACCAGATTCAGCTCCTCCTGAATGCTTGGCCTTAACCCATTAAGGTATCGGGCAACTTTCTCCTTATCAGCTTCTGCATGGCCTGTTCTGATGAGGAGTCGATAGAACTCATCTGTATACTCCTGAACAGATTTTCCTGCTTGCTTCAGACTCTGCATTTTCTTCAGTAGGTCAAGCTCATAATCAATAGGAATGAACTGTCGCTTCAATTTATCCACCATCCGACCCCATCTAGTGATTTTATCTTTCCCTCTTCTATTTCGCTCTAATTGAATTTCTTGCCACCAGATCTTCGCATGACCTTTCAATCTGGCCTTCGCAAATTTAACCCTATCAGGATCCTCAACATCTTCATACTCAAAATATTCCTCACATTCGTTGATCCAGTCGATCAATTCTTCTGGGTTAAGATTTCCAGAAAATGTAGGAACCTCAATCTTAGGTCTTTTCCCAATCTTAGAAATGGCCCGAAAAAGTCTTTCTTCCTCCTGGTTCACAATTTCAACTTCTCCTTCTTGATATTCTTCTTCGGCTTCATCCTCGCTTTCATCTCTGACATTAAGATTCATTCCTCTGCGAATCTCTTCTTGCAATGCTCGCACTTGTCTCTGTAGCTCTCTAACCTCAGGTGTTACAACACCAGCTCTTCCGCCACGTTCCCTTCGTGGAGGCATTTTCGCGATGCGCGCTGAAACCCTAGCCACGGTCCTGGTGCAAACTGCCTCACAGTCGGTGATCTGTTTACACACTCAAGAACTCCTGCTCTGATACCACCTGATGAAGGGTGCTCCCCTTAATACCACAAACACATAACAGATATAGAGGAACAACAACAATATGCAAGAACAGAAAATTGGCTTCTTATTATCTCCACAAATGTGGAATTACAAACTTTCAGAATTACAATATGCAAAGCCACATGGGCATTCCCTTACAATATTCTGTAGGACAAAGCCTCGAGCTATTACCCAGATCTACTACCCAGAACTATTCGGAACTGCCTAAGACAATAATACAGCCTTCCTTATATAGGCAATTTTCCACCGCTTGGGAAGGTTCCAGAATTTTAGCCAATAAGGCCGACCAAACTTAGAATTATTTTTATTTTACATTTCATTACATCATAGTCGGCTCAAAATAAATTTTGAAACCCGAACAGAAATTTTGAAGAAAAATCATTTTCTGCCATTTCAAGTGACCCAACTTCCGAAGACCATAAGTCATCACCAGTTGACCCGATTGACTATTGTAACCCCATTTCGGAAAGGGCGCGAGGAGCTCTACAACGCCTGAATGAAGCAAGCTTCATTCAGCCCAAAATTCGACCTCATCCGGGGCCTCTAAAGCCTTCAAAACTGAGTTCAAAGTTTCTGTCCCCTGCTGCCAATACCGAAAATCTTCTATATCTTCCAATATACACTTGATCTGGAAATGAAACTTTACCGGCAGACTTGTATGACCAAAATGAACCTCCAAGAAAGAAATCAGATCATTCTGAGCACATACGAAAATTACCAAAAATAGTAACTTTCCATAAATAGCAGCTCTGCACAAAATAACCCTTATTGAATATAAAAATAGAAATATTTTTGGGTGATGCAAGATTGCTCTTACACCCAGGATGCTCCTGCATCATATCCTCAAATTAAAATTAGTCAAAGATATTTTGAAATGACTAAACCCTTTTATGTCAAGATAAATCACACACGCACAACTTGTTGTTGTAAGGTACATATTGAATTTTTTAACCATTATGATGTTTATCAAAATATATGTGTAGATTTGCATTCAAACATTATTTTATAGGAGTGTAACATAAAGGATCCACCTAGAACTTCAAGAGAATTAATATCTACCATTTTATGTGAAAGAGTGAATGGTCAACAATTTTACAAGATCTCATGCTTGGATGACACATGAGTTAATTGCGGTGGCTTGCAATATTTACCAATTTGTCAACATATAGAGAGTACACATGCAATTGAGAATGAAATAGTGGAATTTGAAAAATATAAGACCACGGCATAAAATCTAAAGGATGGAAAAGAGGCAAAATGATGTGATTTGGTAATTAAAAATATTCAAGTGTATCAAATCATGGGTATTTTTTGTGAAAAAATTATTTATGAGTATGCAAGGTATACACAGAGTTCAATGCTTAGATTTGTAATTCAAGTTGTGCAAGGAAACATTCCCACTTGATACCATCATTTCAATTGTGGACTTTGTAGAGAACTAGACACTACAACCAAAAAATGAGGTGCAAGCAAATTATTACATCTCTCAATAGGTTGCTATATTTTTCATATAGAATTCATGCACTCATGTGCCAGTACAAAGGAGAACGAGAATATATTGAGGGAGTATCATTTTTACATCAGCGATGATCACTCACATTCTAGAGTTAATTTTTACATGGTTTCTTTCATCTATTTTATGGCTATTTGGCTATTGGGGGCATATTATACTATTAGCACATCATATGGTTAGACAATTGTGCATCACAATTCAAGAATTCTTGAATGTTTTATTGGTTGAGTAGGATGCATAAGATCATTGGTATTTAGTATATGTGTAATTTCATGGATTCCAAGCATGGAAACATTGGGAAATATGATGGTGTAGGTGTGTGTATCAAAAGAGCCTTAGCATGCGGAGAATTAAAGTACAAAGAGAAAACAAAATTATTAGATACAAAATGTATTGTCCAATGGTGTAATCCTATAATGGGTCTAGGTAATCAAGGTGATTCTATGACTCATAGACTTTTTTGGTTGATAGATGAAACTAACATTACACCATATGAGGGTTGTTGTACACTAACAAGATTGAGTGAGATACACTCTTTTATAAGCTCTAATGTAGGTTCATGGAGTATCCACACACACAATATGGTGTTCTTTTTTATCATGTATAGATGAAGATTGGGACAAGTGTGAGTCAAAGGAGTGGATCGACGAATGGTGTACATGATCTTTGACCCCTCCTAAGACATATCATCCCCTATAAACACTAAAACTGATAGAAATAGAATCATCAATTGACTTTGACCTCTTATCTAATCTAGTGTAACTAGGTAAATTGTCCATGTATAAATAATCTTAAATTTAGTACTTTATCCTAACTATTCACTAAATTAATTTCCTCATTATGCTTATATCATTGCAAGCCATATTTTTTTCTATTATTTCACCTAAGCCAGTGAAGAAGGAAAATAGTATTATTTATCTCATTGTGTGGAAGAAAAAAAGAAATTGGATCACTCTTTTACAGATGGTGAAGAATTGGAATACCCTATAGGAGTAGTGATTGTGAATGGTACATGGATCAGAAGGTATCATATGTAGAAACTTAGGTTGCAATTGTTTGAGGATTGGGAGACACACATGAAGATTGTTCATTATTCCAATATTTTTGTTGCATCAAGTTTCCATTTTATTATATATAGAGGTAAACCACATGACAAGACTCTTTGGAACGTTTGTGAGTCAGATCATGAGGCAATACTTATGACAATAAAGGGTAGGGTAGATCCAACTAGTTCATTTGACTGAATAAGAATACCAAAATTTGTAATGTCAAATTTATTTGAATGCATGTACACATGACATGTATATTTCTACAAATCAAAGTTTCATTAATATCATTAATATACAAAGATGAATATTTGTGTGTTTGATTTTCTCTCACATTAATCTCTCTATAAATAAGGCTTTCTAATATTATCACTAATATATGTATAGATGAATATTTTTGTATCATGCCCAACATGAGTAACTAGGTTCTAAAAACTAGTATTTTAACCATATCTTTCCATGCATGTTTGATCTCCACAATCTGGTAATTCAGTAATTAGGCCTAAAGGGAGCATAAAATCATGTATTTTGGCCATAAATTTCAAACTAGAACTGATCTCTAGGAAATAAAACTTTATTAAAACACCCATTTGTCCCTTCTTTATCATATCTCAAAATGGATTAGGGTTCCTTTATAAATTATGCTTCAAAATTAGACATCCTAGTTCTAAATATACCTAACTAGGCTTGCTTCAATAGGTCACAACAAGGTTTTCACACTCTAGGCCTTAAATATTCATATAAATGGCTTAGGACATGTCCCAAACGGTCTTCCCAAACATTTAAAACTATCACAAATCCTTTCCCAAGTACTTTTAACCAATCTTCTAACTTCTATGCACTTTCAATACCAAAACTGTGAAGGTTTTAGACTAGGGCATTGATAAATCTTCACCAAACTTCATCTCCTACTCCTGCAAAACATGGAACATGAAAGGTAATATAAAAATACACCTTCCCACCTATTTTGGGATTTTTTTTAATTCAATGGGAAGTGAAATTATATATTTGTTTTCCTCTAGGAAAACCTTAGGTAAGGTTTTTGATAGAGTTTAGAAAAATGATGATAACTTCATTAAAAATCCATGAATCTAAATGAAACCAAAGAAAAAATTTAGAATATTCACCCCCCTTTCACATCCAATAGGTTTCAAATGAAATCATGAAGGATTTCAAGGTGAAATAATAGTGTGATCATACTACAACGTGTTTAGAATGCACAAAACCCTTTCTTTCATTAAGAAAAAGTCTCCAAAAACCACACCCAACCCTTGGATGGAATGTACCTAGCCTATTTATGCCTATACAAGTGGTTTAAAATCAAAAACCACCCAAAAAATAGCTTGCAACCACATTTTGACAAAGTTGTAAAAGTTGTCATGACAATGACAACTTTTTTACATCTTTTACATTTTTTTGCCCAATGGACCACAAACTTGCCTAGTTAAGTCCAAATACATCACAATGGACTCAAATGGACTTATTTACATGAAATAACTCAAAAAAAAAACACTAGGAATTCCCTCGTTCAACTCCCCAAGTTTCTTGAACATTTTAGACCACTCCATAGTAGTATGACGCTTAAGGTGCATAGAGTGCAAAAATTGTCAAACTTTGTCACACCATTTCTCAGATCTCATGGGACATATCAAAAATCCATATAATGATATGGGATCATATTTCCACTGCCCAAAAAATATTCCCTTTATACTTTTGGGAGATTTGAGCCCCTTCGAAATTAGTGACCCAATCTCGGTCATTGTCAAATCTTGCAATGTGCCTCAGTTGAAAGTTGCAACTATGAATGCCTTTGAAAAGAATCCTCATAGCCTCTAATAATTTGTTGCAATATATTTTTTTGTGTGGGTAAATACTAGGGACAATCGAGCGTTCAAATCCCCAACTCGCTCGAACATTCCAGGTCACTCTAGAGTGGTGCAACCCTTAAGGTGCACAGAGTGCAAAAATTATCAAACTTTTTTGGACCATTTCTCAGAGCTCGTACGACATATTGAAAATATGTTTTATCCTATGAGATTATGTTTCCACTTCCCAAAAAATTCTCTCCCACTTTTGGGATCTTCAACCTAGTTTGAAATTGGCAACCCAATCTTAGTCATTGCTAAATTTTGCAATGAGCATCATTTAAATGTTGCAACTATGTGTATCTTTGAAATGGATCATCCTAGCCTTTAACTCTTGTTGGATAACTGAGGGGGTCAGGGGAATCAGTTATAGAATAAGTTATCTTAGGTACCTTAACAATTTTTAACCATAAAATCTTCTCGATAGATAATCTTATATGAAATCAAATTTAAACAATTAATCATCCGCAATAGTATTTATTAGAAAATCAATAAATAGCATGAAAAACATTAAATCACACATTAACACCATTTTTTAACATGGAAACCCAATTTGGGTAAAAACCACTTTGGGAATTGTCGCCCACAAAATAATTCACTCTTTTGAAGTGAGCTCGGTTAAAAGCCAATCTTGTTAAAGATTACAAACACATTTTCTAGATGTGACCCTGTTAGGGGATTTTCACTAAATCACCCTCTAATGAGTGGCCTTATTAGAGGACTTTAGAACATTCATTAGAATGCCACCTTACAAAGGATTTAGAAATTGGGACTGTTAAAACCACTCGATTAAGATATTTTCTACTATAATGGTTAGAAAGTAACAGTGAAATGATCTAATATAATATGCAAACACCTTTGCATATTCAGATCTCCTTTCTGCTCATTTATCCTCTTCAAATTCTTCATTTCTGGTGATCAATACACACACTTCATCTCATCACTTTTCTTCACTTCATTTGCACAATCCTTCAACTCTCTTCTACTCAGTGTTCCCTTCTTTTCAATTCAACAATCTATTCTCGATATCAACAATTCAAGAACAACATCAGTAAAATGATCATTGTGATCATCCTTTATATAGATAAATTTTTCTACGTAATCTATCACCACTAAATCTCATCCATTCAATCAATTCTATAGCTCAGTAAAATATTTTATGATTCTTTCTAGTTGTCTCTTCACTTTGGAACTTGAACTTTTCTCAAATCTCAAACCAATCACTAAATCTTTACCATTTATCTATACCTAACCATTTGGATCCATTGTTTTCATTAACTGACTTTGTTCCTTTCTTAGAATCTTCTAGATCAATCTAGATCCTCAATTGATGTCATCTTTTACTTGATTCCTTGTTTAACCAACCGACTTCATCTACTCAGTTAAGTCTTTCTACTCAGTTAACATTCACTCAGTTAACTATGACCGACCAATGTCTTTACTTATCGACCATTATTTCCATCTTGGTAAAACACACTATTTCCTTGTCTTTTCACTTTGCAAGTTTAATCCTTTATTACTGATAAATATAACCAACTTTTGCATCATTCTAACACTATTAAATCATGTAAAACAATAAAATCACTATTACCTTATCATAAACCAGCTCAATAATTTCCCAATTAAGCTCACATACTTAGCATCACTTCTTTATTTTATCTTTTTTCTTTACCAATTATTTCTTTTCTCAACATCACATATTTCAGATTGATATGGCAACTTGAAATCAGTAAATCAATAGGCTTGACATCAATGACAATATAACAACTGATCCAATCCTTCTACATACCTCTCATTTCTTGGTTGACCTTGTTCATTCTCAATATCACAGTATTAGTTGGGTAATACTCTTATCAGTTCAACAATCTCATCAGTTGGGGTAAAAATATCCCCATTTACCATTGATGGAACCACAAATTATACATATCTCATCTCATATCTGAAAGATGCCATCAAATACCAGTAATCTTCATTATGTACAATCTACCCCTATCTCCTTACACAACCTTCCTTATTGTCATTTCTTCATAGGTATCTCTTTTTTATTTCTTCAGTTTCTCTTCCTTAATCATTCTCTCCCCAATATCAATTACTCTCCCTCTTTTGGTGTCTTGTCTTCCTTCAATATTTCTTCTCCCAATTCATTCTCTCCCCCTTTGACAAAAATGCCAAAGGTACTTGCAATACCTTATTTTGAAACTTGAATGTCCTTGTATGTGTACTACACACCTTTCTTGTATCAATTACTTATGTTTCCTCATCCATTCCTCACAACTTTAGGTTGTTCCTAAAGAGTGAATATCTACATCAACTCATAAATAAATAATCTGATAAAGTATGAATTGATGCAACCTACATCTTTTTCTAATGAACATTAGAGAGGGGAATGACCCCTAGTTTACCTCTCAGGTACTCAAAAGTATCCTTAGTAAAAGACTTTGTAAATATGTCATCAATCCATTCCTTAGATTTTCACATATTCCATCTTTACTTACTTTTCCTATACTTGTTCTCTCAAATAGTGCTCAAATAGTGATACTTGATTGATATATGCTTTGTCTTTGAGTGCATCACTAGATCCTTTGAAATATTTATAGCACTAGTATTATCACAATAAATTGTCACAGGACCTACGGTCTCCTCTTGTATCCCTTCAAGTAATTATTTAATCCACACAATATTAGAATAATTAATTGTAACAACAACATATTTTACCTTAGTACTTGACTGTGAAATACATCTTTACTTTTTTCTTATCCATGTCACTAATCTCTCTCCTAAGAAGAAAGCTCCTCTACTTGTGCTTTTCCTATCATCTACATTTACCGCCCAATCAACATCAATATATACTTTCAATTCAAAATCTCCATCCTTTTTGTACCATAAACCATAGTCCTTGGTTCCTTTCAAATATCTAAATATTCTCTTCACAACAATCATATGTGTTTCTTTAGGATTAGAGGAAAATCTAGCCATAATTCCAATAGCATGAGAAATATCTAGCATATTATGAACAACATATTGTAGCTTATAAATCATGGATCTATACAGGGTTTCATTTGCCTTGGTAGAGTCATCTTCCTTTGACAATTTGCATCTAGTAATCATTGGTGTACCAACCAGTTTTGAGTCTTCCATCCCTAAAGTCTTTAGAATCTCTTTGATGTATTTTGACTGAGTTATGTATATGCCATCCTTGATCTATTGAATTCTCAATCCAATGAAATATTTTAACTCTCCAATAATTTACATTTCAAACTCCTTTCTCATTTCATCAATAAATGATCTACACAATGTTTCATTTCCTCCAAATATGGTATCATCAACAAGAATTTCAGCAATTAGTCCCTTATCTTCGGATTCACTTTTGAAGTATACATTACTGTTATCACTAGTTCTGATGAAACCTATTCTCATTAGATATGAGTGAAGTCTTTCATACCATACACGGGGTGCTTGTTTCAAACCATACAGTGCCTTGTGAAGTTTACATACCATGTGTTTCTGACTTTTGTCAAAAGATCCTTTTGGTTAGTCAATGTATACTTCTTCCATAATTCCATTAAAAAACCAGACTTTACATCCATTTGATAAGCTTTGAAACCTTTGTGAGAAGAATATGAAAGTAAAATTCTCACACCTTCTAGTCTAGCAACAAGATAAAATGTCTCACCATAGTCAATACCGTCTTCCTAAGCATATCCTTTACATACAAGTCTATCTTTATTTCAGATCACTTCTCCATTTTCATTAAGTTTATTCCTGAAAATCCACTTTGTACCAATAACATTTTTATCCTTAGGTCTCGGTACTAGTGACCAGGTATTGTTATTTTCAATTTGATCAATCTCATCTTTCATTGCATTAACTCAATCTTCATTTTCAAGTGCATCCTTGACTAGGCTAGGCTCAGATTCATAAATCAAACATGTATTGTCTCTTAACTTACTTATTGTCATGACTCCTACATTTTTGTCTCTAACAATTTGAGTTGGTGAATGGTTCCTTCTCACATACTTTTCTAGCATTGGCTTGGTTCTTTATTCTTCAACAATTTCATCTCTCAGTAGGGGATCAACTAGTTCCTCAGTTTCTTCTTGTAGCTTAGGTACAATACTAGAAATTCTTTCCTGTACATATACAAATCTTTGATAATCTTCTAGTTCTCTTTTTCTGTCTTCTTCATTTCTTTTTGCAAACCCATCAAAATTTACATTTGCACTTTCCACAATTTTTTAAGTAGCCTTATTCAGACATTTATAATCTTTTCTATTTGTGGAGTATCCTAGGAATATAGCTTCTTCTCCTTTAGAATCAAACTTTCTACTCCTAGTATCTTCCATAATATAACACCTACTTCCAAAAAATTTAAAGTAGCTAACATTAGGTGTATGCCCATACCAGATTTCATAAGGAGTTTTATTTGTACATTTCTTCAATTGTACTTGGTTGAGGGTGTAAACAATAGTACTAATGGATTGTCTCCAGAATGTTTGTGCGACCTCTTTTTCAATCAACAATGTTCTAGCACAATCAACTATTGATATGTTCCTTCTTTTAGATATGCCATTTTTTTGTGGAGTCCTTGGTGTAGAGACTTGTCTTTTGATTCCATTCTTAGTGCAGAAGAAAGTAAATTCATTGAAGATAAATTCACCTCCTCTATTTGATCTTAAAAATTTTAATTGATTCCCTATTTCCTTCCCAACTCTTGCCTTATACCATTTAAACATTTCAAACAAATTAGACTTTTCTTTTAAAAATATTACCAACATCATTCTTGAGTAGTCATCAACAAAAAAAATAAAATACCGATCACCATAATAACTTTGTACTCTCATAAGTCAAAATAATAACAAGCAAAATAGAATAATACCCTTTGCATTTTAACCATCTAATTTTGAATGGTTTCCCGCTATGTATTTTTTAATGGCCACATCTATGCTTTTGGGTCCATAATTTATTTTCCACCCATCTTGGTTGTTGTGGGGGGATCCCATTCTACTACCACATATTTGCTAGATGCTAGTGTTATTGCTACTAGGAATAGGTTGAAGATGTCCCCTTCCTCTTTGTTGGTCACTAGGCCTGGGGGCTTTCCTTCATCTGCTAATCCATCCCTCTCTTCCCTAATTTCTATTGCAAAAATTTCTTCTATTCTGCATAACTCTCTTACAGTGGAGTTTTTTGCCAAGGTCATTTCCAAGATGATTGTGAGTGGGATTGAACAGGTTTCTTTAGGCTATGATTCCTCCAATGCTCCAATTCATGTGTGTTGTTCTCTCCCTATTAATATTTTTGAGGAGGTTGAAAGGGACTTGGTGAACAACACTGATATTTTTAAGTCTCATGGTCTGATCTACCATTTTTAGGGATTCTAGCATAACCTTCCTCAATTGCACGAATGGGTATCTAGAAGATGGGAACCATTATTATTAAATAATGTTCATATCTTTCCTATGGAAAAAGGGTTTTTCATAGAAAATTTTGATAATGCTGAGGATAGATCTAAGATCCTATGTGCTAACTTATTTAGTTGGGAGGAGGAAAAATGTATGCTTATGGTAAAGACTTGGCACTTGGATTTCAATCTTTCACTTGAAGCTTTAGCAAGATCCCTAATTGGGTTAGGCTCACTAATCTCCCCCTTCATCTATGGCATGATTCCATTCTTGAGGAAGTGAGTGAGGCTTTGAGAAATTTTTTGATGTTGGATCATGATTCTTCTAATATTTATCATACCATGTTTTCCCATATCTTGGTAGAGCTTGACACCTCAAAGGGTCTCCCAACTGAAATCAAAATTGAATCATCCTTGGATCTTGGATCCAACATCTTGACTATGAAGGTAATCCTTTTAAGTGTCAAAAATGTTTTAAGACTGGTTGCATTTCTACCCAATGTGGCTTGGATATCAAGAAGTAGAAATCTTCTCCTTCTTGGTATAAGGGTGCCTCCACCCAACATTACACAGTCCTTAAAATCTCCTTTCATCCTAGGAAGGAGAATGTTCCTAGTTTAGGCAAGTGGTGGTGGATGGCTTGTGCATTGATTTGCCTCCTGTTGTTCCTATTGGGTCTATTGTGGTAGAAGGTTATGGTCCTGTGCACCCTTATGTTGGCTCTGGACCTTCTCTTTCTTCACAAGATGGTGCCAGGATCTCTACTAGTGGTTCTATGGGTGTTGGCTCTACTGGACCTAGTGGAGTTTGTTTTTGTATTGTTGATCCTTCCATGAAAGGGTCTTTAGCTAGCCTTGTGTTGTTTGCTTTTCTGGCAAATTTAACACCTCTACTGGGTGATGGATCTTTAGTTTTAAACTCATTTTGTTGAAAGGATGAGGTTGCTAGAGTTGAATAAGAGTGGATCACTACTAAAGGAAAACATTGTAAGAAGTCCTTCCCTTCTTTTGACATGACCCTTCGATCCCATAAGAAAGGAGCTAAAGGTTAGGTCCCTTTCCTTCATTTGCAGATCTCCAATGGATTTTATTGTGCAATAGTTTGGGCATGTTTCTTGGGGATTCTCGCCTTTTGATCTAGTTAGTCTATTTTGTTTTGGGAACTCTTATTGAGCAATCTTAAGTTAAATATCTTTTTACAAGATTTCAAGGCCCCTTCAAAACCTATTTTTACCTCAATAAAAAATTTGTACTCTCATAGGGCCATAAAGATCAATATGAACTAATTCCAATATACGATTAGATGAGTAAGAATTGATTGAAAAAATTAATTTAGTCATCTTACCAATTTGACATTCCTTACACATAACTTTATCATGCTTGCTCAATTTCGGTAATCCTTTGACTCTATTATTTTTTCTTACCTTAATGAAGTTGTCAAAATTTACATGACATAGTCTTTTATGCCATAACCAAGCATCTTCATTTATTGCAAACAAACATACATTTCCATTAGAGTTGAGATAAAATAAATTACCTTTAGATTGTTCACTGGTTCCAATCAAATCTCTAGAAGCATCACATATCTTCACTTTTCTGCTTTGAAATTCTAGTCGGTGACCAATGTTATTCAATTGTACAACACACAAAATGTTGTATTTTAGTCCTTGAACCTAGTAAGCATTATCACATTTAATCTTTTCATTTAGCATAATGGATCCTTTTCCTTTTACCAAACATCGAGCATCATTTCCAAATCTAACAAATCCTCCATCATATTCTTGTAAGTTCTCAAACTTATCAATGTCACCAATCATGTGATGTGAGTAACCACTATCAATAATCCATGGGCTAGTTTTACTTACTTGAGAAATAAGGGCTTTGTCATCTTCATATCTTCCTTCTTCTAAGTCATCCTACATAGCAATATAAACCACTTTCTCACATTCTTCCATGTCATCAAAATCATCATTGGTTAGTCCTTCTTCAGCTAGGTAGCATGATTTCTTTCCTTTGTCCTTGTGGTTTCTAAACCTTTTGTATTAGTTCTCCTTCTTGTCCTTCTTATCATTCCTATCATTATTAGGACACCTAGATGTAATATGACCAATCTTGTTGTAGTTAAAATATTTTAGAGGAAGTTTACCTTTATACTCTCCTTTTCCTCTTAGTAGCCTCTTTGTGAGTAGTGCTTCCAGTTCTTCTTGTTCTTTTTCTTCGATTAGGATGTTGTCATAGTAATTTCCACCTAAACTATAGTGATTCTCTCTTTCTCTTCTTGAACTACCAATGCTTAAAGATGATTTGAAAGTTTTTTCAATAGTCAGTATATTGTTATCATAATTACTAAGCTCAAATGCGGTCATCTTATTGATCAAAGCATCAAGAGTGATAGTTTTATTAGATATAGATCTCAGTTATTGAATAGTAGAGACTCAAATAGCATACTTGGGTGAAAGAGTTATAAGAATTTTTCTTACCACTTCTTCTCTAGTTAATGTTCCACCAGCACCAGTGCTTCCAATTCTTCTTGTTCTTTTTCTTCGATTAGGATGTTGTCATAGTCATTTCTACCTGAACTATAGTGATTCTCTCTTTCTCTTCTTGAACTACCAATTCTTAAAGATGATTTGAAAGTTGTTTCAATAGTCAGTATATTGTTATCATAATTACTAAGATCAAATGCAGTCAACTTATCGATCAAAGCATCAAGAGTGATAGTTTTATTAGATATAGATCTCAGTTCTTGAATAGCAAAGACTCAAATAACATATTTGGGTGAAAGAGTTCTAAGAATTTTTCTTACCAATTCTTCTCTAGTTAATGTTCCATCAACACCTTTGATAGCACTTACCACTTTCTTAATTTTGAAGCTATACTATGTAATTTTTTCTTCTTTTATTCTCATCTCTTCAAATTTTCCTCTAAGACTATAAAATTTCTCTTTTTGTACATGTGGATCACCTCAATAAAAAAAGTGCAAGTTTATCCCACATCTCTTTTGTTGTTATATAGTCCTTTATGTCATTGAACTCAACATCAGCCAAGGAAGAAGCAGTTTCAATCATTACCGAGTTGTGTTCCTTCTTTTCTCTCATCTAATCAAGTG
>BSBK01003222.1:70000-170000 GCA_027943335.1 Chamaecyparis obtusa | reverse complement strand
TTCCTTCTACATTGCTTGAAACCAAGAGACTGTCACAATTAACATCTAAAATCATTATTGAACTTTTGTTATTATTAAAAAGTACACTAGTCTCCTTTGTTTCTTGTGCACTATCTCTGTCAGAAAGTTTCTTCATGGATGGCCTCCACTCTCTTCCCCACTACACCTGTAACCACTATTCATTCTCCTACGGTCATTACTATCTTCTCTATTGATTAGACCTCCACTACGATTTCTCTGATGAAAATTTCCAAATTCACTATTTGGTATTCCTTCATCTCCCCTCAACTCCATCACTTATGGTTACAAATAAAGTTCCAAGAATCAAAATGGTGCATCTCATCATCACAACTAATCCACCTTAAACAATTGATTAACCATTCTAGACAAGATGATGATTTAAGGTTTTTTGTGAAGGTTCTAACTTGGTAGTTGCAATTAGCATTTGTATTACAAGTTTTGTTGTTGTTCAAGTAGTGTGTTTTAGAAAAGAACCCATTGAACATTCTAATACTAATTTCTCCCAAAATATGAAATCGACTAAAATTTAGCGAAAACCCCTCCAACATTACAACAGTGTATAAAAGGAAACTCAGTGTTTCTAGTAGCGATAAATATATTTTTTGAGAAGAGTAGAGGAAACAATATGCTTGGAGGGAGAAAACCCTATAGACTTATGACATACCTTTGTATGGAACCCATTAACATTTAAAATGCAAGAATGAAAGAAAACATGGAACTAAGCTCAAACACGTGTAAATAAACATCAGTAATTATCAAATAAACATCAAGAAATAAACATCAGTCATTATCAAATAAGTTGCATAAATGAGAATCATTTTTTTTTTCGCTTTTTCTTTTTTTCTGCTTCCCTATATTGTTCCAGAGGCATATCTGTGTCCACATCGTCATTTCTTCTCAGTCATGCACGTGATCTCATTGTCCTTTGTAAAGGCGGGTCCTCTATAATAACAAATAAAAGGCTTCAATTAAAAACATATTATCATAATTGAGGTTAATTTAAAAATATATTCATTATTGTTACAAGCATTTCAATAGTTAAAAAAACATAAACGTGACGCTCTTCACCTTGTCCAATGACATCATCTTTCTTGACAAATTGAACTTCAACATGCTCATTGGGAACAACCTCTACATCCCCTGCAACTGCAATACAAAATATTTTATTAATCCCAACACATTATAAAAAAATTTCTATTACTACACCAAATTCAATTTAACATGTTTACTTGTATTAAATATTCATTAATCAAAATTTTAATAGAAAATGTATACCTTGAGTACTACAATTCACATTAGAATTGATGCCTCCGTCGTGCTCAACCGATCTAGTATCAATACGACAGGATGCATTCCAATGTAAATAATTAGTACATTTATCGACAATATATACATATAAATACAAGACAAATATTGAGAAATTAATTTATACATATAAATACAAGACAAATACTGAGAAATGTTAATCATTCAATTTAATACATATAAATATATTCTCTTTAAAGTTTTAAACAAATATATAATCAGTGTTTCCTTACTTAAAACAAATATATTCACTTTATGTTGGAACTTAACATCAAATTCAGTAATTGGTAAAGTTTTCAACTTGAAATAAAAATCAATTGGCTTATTTACTTGATCAATAGATCCAGCAGAAGAACCGTGTGCACTCATTGCTCGGTATCATTCAACCATGATTTTATAGCCTTGTTTGTAGCCTATTTTTTTGTCCTCTTCTATAATCGGTTTTTTGAGCTCCAAGGCCTGCATTTTTTTATTGTAGTGAATTTCATCAAAACTAAATTGATTGCAATTTAATTATAAATATTTGCATACAATTTTTCATTTAAAATACTTACAACTTGTGCAACAAGTTTTGAATATCCACCCGAGCCAAGCTTGTGTTGCACATGCTTTTGTTTTCTTGTTATTGTTGCCTTTGTTGTGTCAAGAAACCTCTGTGATGTTTGAAATATTTTAGATCACATAAGTACAAAGAGTAAATAGTACATAATTTCATTATTAACATTATCACCTACCTTCTTTCCTTGGGTGATAGTACTCATCCACTATGTCTTGCACTTCTCTCAAGTGCATCCTTTTTAAGATCCTCCCACTCATTAATGGGAATATAGGGAGGCCACTCATAATAAGGGTTGTGTTCTATTTGGCTCTTGTAGTTATCCCTAATATACTTCAAAATAGTTCCCGCTTTGTCAAGGAGTCTAAGCCTATGAAAGACTTCAGGTCCAAAAGGTGTTGTCATAGAGTCACTGAGTTTATTATTTAACCCTTTATCTTGTAATGACCACCTTTTAAGGAAAAAAACTATTAGATTCATAAATGAAGTGAAGCTACCTTTTAATATACTTGAAGAAAGGGATGAAATGAAATCTAATCTTGCACTAAAATCAAAATATGATACCATGTGCATATGGTCAGCCTGAAAATGCACATTCATCATTAAGTTTTTCATAAAATAGATTATTCTTTGCAAGATATTTATGAGATTATTATAATTAGTTATTGCAAGGGACAAATTGTCAGGGAATAATTAGCTGGCTAAATAATGTCCTCATTGCCACAAACAAAAGAAGGATTGTCAGTACAAATTGGTCGCAAACCTAGACAATCAACATCTTCCAACTGAATACTTGAAGATAGAGAAGATGAGCAAGTATTCTTTGTTGCTCAATGTTGGCCATGGGCCATGAGACAAGGTATGGCTCAAGACCCATTACAAACTTCAAGTCCATATAATAGTCAGTGGCAAAACTAGAATGTCCAAAGTCCTCCACAGTATAATCAACCCACTTGGAATAATGCTTGGCCAAATAATCAACATACTCAATGGTATCCTCCATAGCAATTCCAATGGCCACAATTTCCAAACTAATGGAAAATACCACAAGGAAATTGGAAGCCCACTAACTAGTGGAGAGGACCTCAGCAATGGCCTAATCCAAATCCTAGATATCCACCTCTACCACCTCCAACAAATATGCCTACAATAATGTCACCACCTACAAATACAAATCCTCAAAAGCAGATGCAATTACTTGCCCAACCTCAACTGAATCCCAATAGTCAACATCCACAACAACAAATGTATGCTATCGATGCTCAGCAGTACCCTGCCTATGCACTTGATATAGTTGATATACACCTAAGATTAGGTACTACCTTGCCAACACTTGAACCACCCCTTATCACTGAAGTACCAAACCTTCCTGTAGCAGCAGTACCAATTTCAGAGAATGATTTGCCAAAAATTGTTGCATCAAAAAATGTTTCCAACTCAGCTAATGTTCATACATCAGTTAAAACCACCTTTTCCCCAAAGGCTCAGCATGGAGAAGCCCATACTAAAATAAGAAGATCAGCCATTTGATATCCTTGACCAGTTAAAGAACATGCATGTCTAGATTCCCCCATTTCAAGCAATAAAAGATGTTCTAGTTTATGGAAAGGCAATTAAAGAAGCTTGTCTTAAAAAGCCTAGGAGAAAGAAAAAAGATCCTACAATAGTTCATGTTATAGGACAATTGGCTGACATCATGCTAGGAAAACTGGTAATACCAAAATATTCAGATCGAGGGAGTCCAGTTGTGAATATCATCATTAATGGCTAGTCTGTCAAAAATGCATTAATAGACTTAGGTGCTGCCATTAATGTAATGACTAAGGATACTATGAATAAACTAAGTATTGAAGGGTTGAGAGCTACTCCAACAATATTGCAACTAGCAGATAGCTCTACTGTTACTCCTGATGGAATGATAGAAGACATAATGGTTGCCTTAGATTCTTGGGAGTACCCTGCTAATTTCATGATCCTTTCACCAAAAGTCAACCTTTATGGTTACCATGTTATTCTAGGATGTCCATGGTTAGCAACAGCTAATGCAAACATAAGTTGTAGATCAAGAAACATGACAATTTTAGATGGGCAAGCCACTAAGAAACTAGCATTGTATCCTCTAGCTCAACCGCAACGAGATTTGAGTACACCTATATGGCCAAACTTAGGAGATGGGGAAGAAGAACTGAATTATGTGGTTTAGCTCATGATGTTACATAGGCAATCATTTCTAAAGCTGCAAGAGGAAGATGAAGTCATTCGGAGCATTCTTAATAATGACTATGTTGTAATCAAAGATGTATCTGAGAGTTTTGTGTTAGAGTTAAGTATGTATGAAGATAATTTTGAGGATTATGTATTATGTTCAGAACCCAATATTATCCACCAGTTGCTACCTAGTGAAGTAAACACAAGTCCTATCCCTGAAGTATCCATGCTTGACCTTACAACTACTATTGAGCTTTCTAAAGGTCATAATCTCCATGTGAATAATAAGTTGTCTTCACAACAAATGGAGAAACTAACCAAACTACTATAAACACATGAGAAAGCCTTTGCATGGGACTATGGGGACATGGAAGGATTAAGCCCTACACTATGTACTCACAAGATATATATCAATGAAGGAAGCCTACCCCTTTGTCAACCTCAAAGAAGGATTAACCCAGCATTAAGGGAGATCTATCAAAAATGAATTACAAAAGCTATTAGATGTTGGCTTTATATAATATCCTATATCTGATAGTAAATGGGTATCACCTTTGGTCATAGTACCCAAAAAGGGGGGAAAATGGAGAATTTGTGTGGATTACAGGGAGTTAAACAAAGCTACCAAGAAAGATCACTTCTCATTACCATTTATAGACCAAGTACTTGATACTTTGGCCGGTAAGAAGTATTTTTCCTTTCTTGATGGATATAGTGGATACAATCAGATAACTATTGCTCTAGAGGACTAGGAGAAGGCTACACTCACATGTCCATGGGGGACATATGTATATTCAATTCTATCTTTTGGGTTGTGTAATGCTCTAGCAACATTTCAAAGAGTTGTAATTAGTATTTTTGCTAACATATGACATGACTATATGGAGATATATATGGATGACTTTACAACATTTGGAGTGACATTTGATGAGGCTTTGAAGAATCTTGAAAAGGTACTAATCTAGTGTAAGGAGCATAATCTATCTCTTAATAGTGAGAAATGCTTTATGATGATGCAGGAAGGAGTGGTACTTGGGCATTTCATTTCAGCAGCAGGAATTCAAGTGGACCCAGCTAAAGTTGAGGTAATACTTACACTACCTACTCCTACTAAACAAAAAGATGTAAGATCTTTTCTAGGACATGTTGGATACTATAGATGCTTTATTCCAAATTTCAATCAAATTGCTAGTCCTTTGTACACATTACTTACCAAAGAAGCTGAATTTATGTGGACACAAGCATGTGATGAGTCCTTCTTGCAGCTAAAGAACCTCCTAACAACAGCACCAGTCCTAAAAGGACCAGATTGGTCTATTCTATTCCACATCCATACAAATGCATCAAATTATACCATAGGTGTTGTGCTAGGACAAAAGCCTACTAACCTTGAGAATGCAAATTACTATATTAGTAAAAGCCTCCATGGCCCTGAATTGAACTACACAGTTACTGAAAAGGAACTCCTAGCTGTAGTTTATGCATTGAACAAATTCTAACACTATGTCATAGGCTATCCCATTTTTGTTCACACTAATCACTCTGCAATAAAATATCAGATGAACAAACTTGCTATAATAGGTAGATTGGCAAGATGGCTCTTACTATTGTAGGAATTTGATATAACAATTGTTAATAAGCCAGTGAAGGCCAATGTAGTTGATGAATACTTGTCTAGACTACAGAATGCTGATGAAGACACTACTTAGGTGATGAAGGGTGCTCCCCTTAATACCACAAACACATAACAGAAACAGAGAAACTACAACAATATGCAAGAACAGAAAATTGGCTTCTTATTATCTCCACAAATGTGGAATTACAAACTTTTAGAATTACAACATGCAAAGCCACATGGGCATTCCCTTACAATATTCTGTAGGACAAAGCCTCGAATCAATACCCAGATCTACTACCCAGAACTATTCTGAACTGCCTAAGACAATAATACAGCCTTCCTTATATAGGCAATTTTTCACCGCCTGGGAAGGTTCCAGAATTTTTAGCCAATAAGGCCGACCAAACTTAGAATTATTTTATTTTACATTTCATTACATCATAGTCGGTTCAAGATAACCTTTGAAACCCGAATAGAAATTTTGAAGAAAATTATTTTTTGCCATTTCAGGTGGCCCAACTTCTAAAGACCATAAGTCATCACCAGTTGACCCGATCGGCTATTATAACCCCATTTCAAAAATGCCACGAAGCGCTCTACAGGCTTGATCAGTGCAAGCGCTCGTCACCCAAATTTTTGACCTCATCCGGGGCCTCTAAAGCCTTCAAAACTGAGTTCAAAGTTTCTGTACCCTGCTGCCAATACCGAAAATCTTCAATATCTTCCAATATACACTTGATCTGGCAATGAAACTTTACTGGCGGACTTATATGACCAAAATGAACCTCCAAGAAAGAAATCAGATCATTCTGAGCACATACAAAAATTACCAAAAATAGTAACTTTCCGTAAATAGTAGCTCTGCATAAAATAGCCCTTATTGAAAATAAAAACAAAAATATTTTTGGGTGATGCAAGATTGCTCTTACACCCAGGATGCTCCTGCATCAGACACCCAGTGTAATTTGAGAAGTGACCCTGTCACGACTCAGGTGTGTAGAGGAAAACCAAGACGGTTAACCTCCTCCTTTGTTAACCATGATGAATCTTCAACAGGTCATCCTTTCCACTTGACCAGATATTCTTCATATGTTCTGTTCCTTGTGCTTCTTCCAACACGACTATCCACTATATCTTCAATCTCCTTAGTGTCTGAACTAGTTGCTGGAATACTCCACTGTGCTGCTGTGATCTCATCTTCAACACCTCCTTCATGATACTTTGTCAGATCTGAAATGTTAAACACTGGTGAAATATTTATCTCAGTAGGCAATTCTACCTCATATGCATTTCCTGAATCATGTTTCTTCAGTATCTTACATGGCCCAAACTTCTTCATTTTCAACTTGTTATATGTACCAACTGGAAATTGCTCCTTCCACAAATGAACCATGACTTCATCTCCAACCTGAAATTCCTTATACCTCCTTTTCTCATCTGCCTTAGCCTTATACTATGCATTCATCTTGGTAATATGCTTCCTCACCTCCTCATGGATGTTCTTCAAATGTTCTGCAAAATCCTCAGCTTCAGCACTACTTATTTCTCCTTTATCTATCTTCCTCAATTCAGATGCATTTCTTGGACTACTTCCATATACAATTTGGAATGGTGATTTACTAGTGCTCCTGTTGACAGAATTATTGTATGCAAATTCTGTCTGTGGTAAAATCAAATCCCATCCCGTTGGCTTATCTCCAACCAAACATCTCAGCAAATTTCCCAAACTTCTATTCACCACCTCTGTCTGTCCATCAGTCTGTGGATGATATGATGAACTGAACTTCAAATCTGTCTTCAACTTCTTCCACAATGTACGCCAGAAATATCCAACAAACTTAGTGTCCCGATTTGAAACTATGGTCTTTGGAAAACCATGAAGTCTCACTACTTCTCTGAAAAAAAATTCTGCTACATGAACAACATCATTAGTCTTCTTGCAGGGAATGAAATGTGCCATATTTGAAAATCGGTCAACTACTACAAAAATTGAATCATGTCCCCACTGTGTCCTCAATAAACCAAGAACAAAGTCCATACTGATATCCTCCCAAGGCTTCTCTGGTATAGGTAATGGCTGATACAACCCTATATTCTGCTTCACTCCTTTCACCATCTGACATACTCTGCAACTCTGTACAAACTTCTTCACATCTTGCTGCAAATGTGGCCAATAATAATTCTCACTAACCAAACCAACAGTTTTATCACGACCAAAATGTCCAGCCAATCCTCCACTATGCTTCTCCTTGATGAGATTCTCCTTCATAGAACTTCGTGGAATGCACAACTGACTCCCTCTGAATAGCATATCATCTTGGATGATAAAATCCAGCCACTTCATCCTGTCTAGAGTAACAGGTTCTGTACAAACCTTCCAAGCTTCACCAAAATCAGGATCCTCTGGATACAAATTCTTGAGTTCCTTGAACCCAACCACCTCAATCTGCATCTCTGTCAGGAATAGTTGCCTTCTGCTAAGAGCATCTGCAACCCTAATAGACTTTCCACTTCTATGTTTCAAAACAAATGTATAACTCTGCAAAAACTCAACCCATTTCAAATGCCTTTGATTCAATTTTCCTTGACTATTCAAATATTGCAAAGCTTGATGATCAGTATACAAAACAAACTCCTTAGGAAGCAGATAATGTCTCCACTTCTTTAATGCCTGAACTATAGCATAAAATTCCTGATCATAAACAGAATATTTCCTCTTGGCATCATTTAACTTCTCACTGAAATAAGCAATAGGTTTACCTTCTTGGCTCATAACAGCTCCTATTGCAGTACCACTAGCATCACAATCTACTTGAAACACCTTATTAAAATCTGGAAGTGCTAAAACAGGTTGTTCTGTAACTTTTTGTTTCAATAATTGAAAACTCTTTTCTGCCCCATTAGTCCACTTAAATTCTTTTCTATCCCCTCTCATTGTTTCAGTCAAGGGTCCACAAATACTGCTAAAATTTCTGATAAACTTTCTGTAAAAGCTAGCTAGACCTTCTGCTGAAACTACAAATCCCAAATACACTAACTCTTTCTTCACAAAACTGCACTTCTTCAAATTAATCAACAATTTCTCTTCTCTCAGCTTCTCAAATACCATACGAATATGCATCATATGCTCCTCCAATGTCTTACTAAAGATCAAAATATCATCTAGGTAAACAATGACAAACTTACCAAGAAATTCTTTTAGAACCTCGTTCATGAGCCGCATGAAAGTGCTCGGTGCATTGGTTAGCCCAAAAGGCATGACTAACCACTCATGCAGTCCTTCCTTTGTCTTGAAGGTAGTCTTCCATTCATCTCCTTCTCTGATCCGAATCTGATGATATCCACTTTTTAGATCTATCTTTGAAAAATACACAGCTCTACTCAAACAGTCCATAATATCATCCATTCGTGGCAATGGAAACCTGTACTTGATTGTGATCTTGTTTATTGCCCTAGAATCTATACACATCCTCCATTCTCCATTCTTCTTTGGTGCTAATACCACTGGTACAGCACAGGGACTCAAACTCTCTCGAATCAATCCTTTTTGTAACAACTCATGTACTTGTCTGTTCAACTCCTCACTTTCTGCAGGTGTCATTCTGTGTGCTTCCTTGTTCGGAAAACTCACTCCTGGGATCAAGTCCATCTGATGGCTGATCTTCCTGACTAGTGGTAATCCATCAGGCACGTTATCGGATACAATATCCTGAAACTCATTCAACAAATCTGCAACTTCTACAAGAACATCTTCTACTTCCTCTTTACCAGCTTTTGGAATTAAAGCAAAACATACATGCTCATGCCTCATACCATCTAGGAAATTTCTTCCATCAACAAAAGTTATCCTTGTAGTACCACATACATTTTCTTCAGTCTCCTTCAATGGTTTTAGCTTATGTCGCACTCCATCCTTTTTCAGGGAATAGGTATTCGCATGACCATCATGTATAGCACATCTGTCAAACTGCCATGGTCTGCCCAACAACATATGACATGCATCAATAGATATGATATCACACAATACCTCATCTTGGTATCCGCCAATCTTGAACTTCACCAGGCATTGTTCATTGACCATGACCTTGTGGTCATCCTGTACCTAGGCAATCCGATATGGATGTGGGTGTTTCTATCTCTTGAGCTTCAACTTTGTCACCATCTCTTCTGACACCAAATTGTCAGTGCTTCCACTATCGATAATCGCATCACAACATTTACCCTCACACTTGCATCTAGTGCGAAACAGGCTCCTCCTTTGTTCAGGTTCATTCTCACCACTCAGCAAGACTCTTCTATTAATTAGCGTTTCTCCTCTTTTAGCATCTTCAAAATTTGATGATCTAGCATCTTCATCGACATGCACAACTCTGGCCTGGCCTTCATTTCTCCTATCTGTTCTGCCTTGGCGCTGAGGACATTCAAATGCCCTGTGACCTTCTTCTCCACAGTGAAAACATGTTCCATGGAAGCGACCTCTTCCAGATCCTTGTCCTCTTCCTCTTCCTCTCTGATCTCTATTATTCTGATCCTGGAAATGATTAGAATTATTTCCTCACTGATTCTGACTGCTACTGGCCTCATCCTTCTTTTTCGGATCTTCATTTCAGCCACCATATGACCGTCCACCAGATCATCCACCATGACCTCTTCCATTTTGTCTGCTCTCAAACTTCTTGTTCAGCTTTTCCTCTACTTTTAGGGCAAACTGGTATGCCTCTTCAATACTGTTCATTCGAACCAGATTTAGCTCCTCCTGAATGCTTGGCTTTAACCCATTAAGGTATCGGGCAACTTTCTCCTTATCAGCTTCTGCATGGCCTGTTCTGATGAGAAGTCGGTAGAACTCCTCTGTATACTCCTGAACAGATCTTCCTACTTGCTTCAAACTCTGCATTTTTTTCAGTAGGTCAAGCTCATAATCAACAGGAATGAACTGTCGCTTCAATTTATCCACCATCCGATCCCATCTTGTGATTTTATCTTTCCTTCTTCTATTTCACTCTAATTGAATTTCTTGCCACCAGATCTTCGCATGACCTTTCAATCTGGCTTTCACAAATTTGACCCTATCAGGATCCTCAACATCTTCGTACTCAAAATATTCCTCACATTCATTGATCCAGTCGATCAATTCCTCTGGGTTAAGATTTCCAGAAAATGTAGGAACCTCAATCTTAGGTCTTTTCCCAATCTTGGAAATCACTCGAAAAAGTCTTTCTTCCTCCTGGTTCACAATTTCAGCTTCTCCTTCTTGATATTCTTCTTCAGCTTCATCCTCGCTTTCATCTCTGACATTAAGATTCATTCCTCTATGAATCTCTTCTTGCAATGCTCGCACTTGTCTTTGCAGCTCTCTAACCTCAGGTGTCACAGCACTAGCTCTTCCGTCACGTTCTCTTCGTGGAGGCATTTTCACGATGTGCGCTGAAACCCTAACCACGGTCCTAGTGCAAACTGCCTCACAGTCGGCGATCTATTTACACACTCAAGAACTCCCGCTCTGATACCACTTGATGAAGGGTGCTCCCCTTAATACCACAAACACATAACAGAAACAGAGAAACCACAACAATATGCAAGAACAGAAAATTGGCTTCTTATTATCTCCACAAATGTGGAATTACAAACTTTTAGAATTACAAAATGCAAAGCCACATGGGCATTCCCTTACAATATTCTGTAGGACAAAGCCTCGAATCAATACCCAGATCTACTACCCAGAACTATTCTGAACTGCCTAAGACAATAATACAGCCTTCCTTATATAGGTAATTTTTCACCGCCTAGGAAGGTTCCAGAATTTTTAGCCAATAAGGCCGACCAAACTTAGAATTATTTTATTTTACATTTCATTACATCATAGTCGGCTCAAGATAACCTTTGAAACCCGAACATAAATTTTGAAGAAAATTATTTTTTGCCATTTCAGGTGGCCCAACTTCTGAAGACCATAAGTCATCACCAGTTGACCCGATCGGCTATTATAACTCCATTTCAGAAATGCCACGAAGCGCTCTACAGGCTTGACCGGCGCAAGCGCCCATCACCCAAATTTTTGACCTCATCCGGGGCCTCTAAAGCCTTCAAAACTGAGTTCAAAGTTTCTGTACCCTGCTGCCAATACCGAAAATCTTCAATATCTTCCAATATACACTTGATCTGGCAATGAAACTTTACTGGCGAACTTATATGACCAAAATGAACCTCCAAGAAAGAAATTAGATCATTCTGAGCACATACAAAATTACCAAAAATAGTAACTTTTCGTAAATAGTAGCTCTGCACAAAATAGCCCTTATTGAAAATAAAAACAAAAATATTTTTGGGTGATGCAAGATTGCTCTTACACCCAGGTTGCTCCTGCATCATTAGGTTGAAGATACATTTCCAAATGAATACCTATTCCATATAGCAATAAAAAACCCATGGTATGCAGATATAGCCAATTATCTTGCAGCAAATAAGATGCCCCCACATTTTTTTAGAAAGACAAGAAAAAGCTTGTAGAGAAAAGCTTTCAATTTTCATGGATAGATAACAATCTATTTTACACTGGTCCACATCAGATTATGAGAAGATGTGTGAGAGAAGATGAAGTATATGATATACTCCATGCTTGTCACGATGAGCCATATGAAGGTCACTTTGCAACAAAGTGAACAACCCTAAAAATCTTAACAATAGGATATTATTGGCCTCAATTACACAAAGATGTAGTCAGTTATACAAAAAAAATGTGATAAATGTCAAAGGATGGATCATCCAATGAAATTAGATGAGATGCCACTTAATCCACAAGTAGTAAAGACACCCTTTGATAAGTGGGGTATTGACTTCATCAGACCAATTGATCCTCCATCAAATGGAAAATCCTACATCTTGGTTTGTATAGATTACCTAACAAAATGGGTTGAAGTGAAAGCTATGCAGAATGCAAGGGATGAAAAAGTAGCAAAATTTTTGTATGAAGAAATTTTTACTAGGTATGGAGTACCCAGAGAGCTTGTAACGGACCAAGGAGCATAGTTCACATCAAACTTGATCACAGAGGTAATGAAGGAGTATAGCATAAGGCATCAGAAGTCTAGTCCATATCATCCACAAGAAAATGGACATGCATAGGTGACAAACAAAGAAATAGAGGCAATATTAACAAAGATAGTATAGTTGCATCCCAAGGATTGGAGCAGTCGATTAACAGAAGTAGTCTGGGCTTATTGTACCACATCAAAGACAATAATAGGGTTCACAACATTTGAATTGGTGTATGGAAAAGTAGCAATGTTGCCCATAGAATTTGAACACAAAACATTGCGCATAACACTTGAGCTAAACATCAATCTTCCTACAGCACAAACAAACTGTCTCCTCCATCTCAACTCATTGGATGAAATGCACAAGTCAATATTGGAAAGAATAGAGCTAATCCAAAACCAAAGGAAAAGATGGCATGATTCACATATCAAGAACAATAAATTTCAAGTAGGAGATTGGGCTTTATTATATGATTCCAAATTCAAGGAGAACCCAGGAAAGCTGCAAACTAGATGGCTCAGACCCTATGAAATTTAATATGTCTTTGATAATGGAGTATTTTAACTGACCACACTTGATCTAGTACAATTTAAGCTGCTAGTCAATGGACACCACTTGCGCCTGTATCACAAGCCTCAAACCAAAGAAGAATTCTTGAAACAGTTCAACATGCATAGTTTAACAACCCCTTAGGAAATAGTTCCTGCAGCAGAAGGTAAAAGCCTTCCTCCTATAGTAGAAGGTGAAAGCCTTCCTCTTGTAGCATCACCATGATAAATGTTCACTAGCACTCATAATAAAACTTTATTTAATGAGGTATACTTCTTCATTCACTTTTCTCTTTTCTTCTCACCAACTCATCTCATTCCTATTTCTACCACCCACTCAAATTCCATGTCACCCATAATTTCTATTTTCCAATGCTTTCAATAAAATGCCATGTCAGCAATCTCATGCGGCCACCGAAATTGACACTCTCATTAGCTCATGTTCATGTATAGTAAATAATTGCCAGGAACAACTTTCTAACTCCTTACTTTTAGTGCACATGTTTAATTACTTATATCTAGTACTGCATTAAATCTATAATATATGAATTAAGATAGTTTCCCAACCTCGTGCTAAATTTAACAAGGGAGGACACTTGTTCAACTTTCTTAGGGGGCAGGGGAAGTGTACTAACTTCCAAGTGTCATTCCTAAACTACCCTTGTCACATCAATGTTGTACTTAGGTTGCATTCCATTAATTCTTTTAATCCTTCACACATTTTCCGTACTTTCAAATTTCAATTTCCTGAACTTGACATGATTTCAAAAGGATCATAATTAATTTGTGAGGTAACTCACACTTAAGGTATTGATTTCCTCTGAAATCAATGCCATTATTATAGTTCATGTCAAGTAAAATAAAGGTAATACAAGCAAAAATATTGGTATTTTTAAGAATCACAATTGTATTTCAAAAGAGGGAATTTGCAGAGAAACCAAAAGCTTAGTGGTGGGTTGGAGAGCTGAAAAATTAGAGATTGGGAATTATTAAGATGGGTAGACAATTACATAAACATGAACCATTCCTTCATGGTATTTTGCTGGCAGATGTTGAGGCAGTCTGCATGTTCAATGCATGCGGCTGGGTTGGCTATTTTCTTTAGCTGATAGAGTTTAATGAGGAGGTTGCTACAAAATTTATGGGTACATTTGAAGAAGGACAAGCAATTGTATGGGGATTGACAATTGTTGCTGCTAAAGGGAGAATTGCAGAAGTTACAAGGTTACCAGTTGTGGGAGAATATTATCCAAACGAGCATGATGCCAGGTCATCTTGAGCTTAGTTCTCTAGGATGGGTGATCCTCCGCTTGAAATTACTAAGTAGGGGTGCAACAGATTGTCCCTTCCACAACCATTTCCAAAACTAGCTATGCACATCATTAGGTATTTAACTTGTGAAGGAAGATTTTCAAACCTTCATGCTCATCATTTTAAATTGCTTAGCTGTATCAGGCATAATCTTCAGGTTAATATTCCTATTTTTCTTTATAATATGCTAAGTATCAGTGCCGAGGAAACTCAAAAGGGAAATGGAAACTCCATTAGTCACCATTCCCTAATCAAGATTATGGTTGAAAAATCTCTTAGGGATGTTTCTCCCATGTCATGGACAGAATTTGTCCAAACCAAAACTTTGCAACCCCAAGTAAATCCTGTGGCCCAACCTCTAGAAGATGTAGTGGAATCTTCTGACCCTATTGAAGAAGTAGTTGTGAAAGAAAAAGAACTAAAATTACCCCTAGAAAAATAACCTCCTGAACCTACTCTAGAGAGTAATGTACCCACTTCTTCCTCAAGAAAAGGAAAGCAGAAAGTTAGAAAAGAAATCCATAACTTAGAAGGAGAAATTTCAAACCCTGCAATTCAAGTAAATAAAAGAAAATGGTCGAGTCCTGCAGTATCTACTCCTGTAGCACATAAACCAAAAAGGTCTTGCCAACCTAAAAATGTAGTGGTTGAAGAGGCAAATGTGCATAGAAGCCCTCACATGAGAGGACATGTGTCTCCACCTTCTCCTCAACACCCAGATGTTCCAGCACCAAAACCTTCTAAAGAGCCCTCTATTGAATATATTCCTGATGACTCCCCTATGTAAGAAAAAGCCCATCATATGAAGGAGCCTCCTCATGAGCAAGAACCTAGTAGTAGCATGTCATAGAATGATCAAGGAATGCCTAAGCTGAACCCTGATGTAATGCAAGAGAGCATTCTTGTGAATGTTCAATTTACTCCTCCTCAGCATCCTATATATTCCAATGTATCCATTATACCTTACCAATCAATGTGGTTCACTGACTTCTTCCAATAGACTGCTAAGGAGAAGAAAAAGAAAGCTCAAATGCAAGAGTTCCCTTCATCAACAATTCAGTTTGTCCTCTTTCATCTATACAACCATTTTATCTTTCAGAAGACATGGTGGAAGCAAGAAAGAAATCAAATGCAAAGGGAGATATTTGATAAAGATGAGGAAATTGAATCTCTCAAAGAGTAGCTAAAGAAACAAAAAAAACAAATGGACAAGGCCTTAAAACTAGCTGACTAGGTGATAGCTTGTAGACCACCACCTAGGGTATATGCTATTTGCCTAAAGGAGAAATTTCTTTTGTTCCAACTTATGATGAAAATGAAGGACATTGATTGTGAATTCAAGTTGGCCCAAGAATTCTATGATTTGTATCAGACTCTGCCATCATGGCAACAAAATCTATTATGTGAGTTCTATATGCACAATTTTATTATCCCACATGAAACAAAGTGGAATCCTCTGCTCTATATAGGGGACATTCACTTAAGGGTCTTGATGTCATGGATGCATAATGAGACAAACTACGATAGACAATTGAACACCTACAGGGATCTAGAGAAATTTGAGTCTTTTCCACTAAGGGCTAAGTCACATAAGCCTAATGTTCTTTTGCGGGATTGGCTCAATTTGTCTTATGGGAGACCAAAGACAGAAATCAAGGAGAAATTATTTGCATTAAGGCATAAATTTTATAGAGATTATCAGACATTTCCCAATTTTATAGCCCAAAGAGCTCTCTCAAGGGTCAGAAGTAGGTGGAACAGATTGCTAGAAGCTTTCAGGAAAGAAAAACCACATAGCCCACTTAATTATGAAGCATCTATCCACATAGTGACTAATTACATGAAGTTGGGATGATATCCTAGAAGGGAATTATGGATGCCTTTATCCTTCCAGCCACCTACACTCTTTTGGCCCCTATATGACATCAATGCTACTAGATTGGATTAGTTTGTTGAGGAGCATCAAGAAAATTACTTGGAACGCACAAGGGGGTTCTACTATACTTTCAAAAGTGTAAAGAAGGGAAAGACAACCGTTGGTGATTTCAAGACCATAGCCAGGAAATACAATGCTTGAGGACAAGCATTTTGTTAGTAGGGGGTAGATGATGAGTCCAATTATTGCCTCAATTTTGTTATGATCTTTATATTTTGTTGATACTCTGAAAAACATTTCCAAAACATTTTATGACTTATACTTATGTGAACCTATGCCAAGTATAGCTAAAGCCACAAAATCTATGGGTAGCTGAGTGATATGTTTTGCTGACTATTATAAATATAATGTAGTACTTCATATAATTATTTCAAGTTGTGTTCTAACATTTAAGTAGGAGTTGAAAATGTTGACTTGCATATGTGTACCGAATGTTACTAACCTTCCAGGTAAACACGAAGCAGTATGAAGAGTGGCGCATCTGCATTAAAGGAGTTTTAGAAGACCAACCATGGTGGGAGAATCCAACATGATTCTAATGGATATGTCGAGCTTTGAAGGAGTTTTTGTTCCAAAGAATATAGGGAATTAGTCTTGCTGTATTTCCTCAGAACTATTATTCTGTTGTCAACAGTAATTGTATTATGTCATGGTTGTTTTATCTCCTCCATATTTGGCGAGGATTAATGAGACTTTTCTGTTATGTTTACATTAAGTTTCAATCCTTGATATAAAAGGGATTTTGACTGATTTAGTAGGGAATGAAGAAAGATAGAATTATGTATTCAATATAGTGGAAGTTGCTCTATTTTGTTCTTCATGAATTATTCAGTTGTTATGTAACCAATTAAGAAGAATTTAATGAAAGAGTGATTTTGGATTATCTCTTGTGTTGAGTAGTTAGTAGAAGCCAACCAAGGGGGCCCACTTGGAAGGTGGATTAGATTAAGTTAGAATAGATTTCCTTCCTGTAATTTTCCTATTTTCAAATAGAGTTACTATTTTACTCCTGTAGCATTTCCACTATGGTTGTTCCTGCAACATTTGCAGAGACAGGTATAGTGAATGTTTTGAGTTGTTAGAAAGGTTTAGATTCATTTCATAAATTTTCTGTAGTAATTCCATTCAATAGTTAAGTTTGTTTACTTTCCTATAGCAATAGCATAGATTCCTTTCATGCATTTTATCTTCCTACGGCATAGGTGTTATGACTCCTAAAGGAACTTAGTGCACAAACTATGTTGTCCCATTTCAAGTCTACGTCTATGGGTTGATAATCTAAATGCATTTCATGATGGGGATATGTAATCCATAGCATAGATATATTACCCTTAAGAGAGATAATGGCATGATTATCTCTACCTATTGTGAGAATGTTCAAGCCCTTTATTTAAAAGAAATCCAAAATAGTAGAACAACAAAAAATACGCATTAACATTTTTCTTGTATAAGCATTTGTACAAAAACAATGAGTTTTACCTGTCAGGAGGAAGAAGTCCCATGAGAACTATCACCGCCATACATATCGTGTGGTTGTTGATCCATACTATAGCTCTGTATTTCAAAAAAAATCATTCAGACATGTTAAAACACATGTGTTCTTATTCTAAGTTACGTTGAATAATAGATAATTATCAAAATGTGTACCACCTTGTCCATGATAGTGATGGGGTTTTTTGTATCTATGCGATTCAAATTATAATCAATAAGCAGCTCCTCACCTCCACGTATTGATTTGATCGCACACAGAAATACCCAATTTCCCTCCCATGTCTCAAATATGCAATTGGGTTGCTTCTTAGTTGATGCAAGCCATGTATTGTTTATAAAACTTGCAATATTCCCTAATGCTTTTGGTCTTCCATCAATGTATATAGCTACTATTTTAATTTTTTTACTAACTTTTTGTTGTATATAATTTTCCACAAGTGCATACCTACACATACTTTTTTTATATTTAACAATCTGCATCCAACTACTGTAATCATAACAAGGTCCAACATACTCCATCAATTCAACAACTTTGCTATAAGAAATCATTATGCCATCCATGGAAAATAGGCCCAAACCATGTAATGAAGATGGTGCTATGTGATATATCCTCTCTTTAACACAAAAATTAGTGTTTATTGAAGGAAGTTCATTGGGGACCCATTGTTTCTGTAGATGTTTGTACCTAAAGGGCAGCTCAGAGTCTCCTTTTCTCTCATCATCATAAGAACATGACCCCCCTTGAGAAAGGAAAAATTTCATGTGTTTATTGAATTTATTTCTAATCTTTTGACCTCGACTCGATCTCATTGAATTACATGTACTAAATATCTCACTTTCTTCTTCTATTCCTAGATTTTCCTCACTCGAGGAAGACAATTCTGACAAATACATATTCATTGGTACTGGCACTTCATGAAATGCAAAAGATCGGTGGCAATGAGAGAGATATTTTACAAATGGTAAAAGACATTAATCTCTATGACGTGTATTGACTTGTACCTAACAATCCATGAGACTGTGTGGGATACCTGACATAAGATAATAGTTATATAATCAGACAAACATAGTTCACTCCATAGTTTTCATTATATCTTGTGAAGGACATTATACATTGTTAAAATTATCTATTTATCCAACAATATTTTGAATATCTCAGCATTGCATATAACTAAACATCTCAGCATTGCATGAGACACCACTATTGTGGCATTTTGTCAAACAATTCTCATGCATTGCCAGTGTTTTTATTACATCTTGTGAAGGACTTTATACATTGTTAAAATTATCTATTTATACTTTCAGAATTAGTTCACTCCATTGCGGGGAACAAAGAGAATCCCCTATGATTTAACATCATTGAGATGCCTCCTTTCATTAGCTTCATGTCACCTTCTCATAGATTCTCATAGCTTCCTATGTGTTTCATCCTTCATTTATACACTTACTTCGACCAAAATTTTAATTTTCTAACAGATTTCGCCAAAGGCTTTGTAGGAAACCAAGTAAGGGGTATTCTTGAGTTCAAACACATTGAGCTGCTACAACTGAATTATAAATCATGAATTCACTCTAAATCAAGGGGCATTATAAATCATGAATTCACTATAAAATTAATGTATTTCTCTAGATTTCATATGGACATTTTGTCAAATGGTTGGCATGTATATTTATTCAAATGAAGATATATCATTTGAAATGGATATATGATCGGTTGATATCTAATTCTATGTCAAGATTTACAGCATTAAATTGATCATAGTTAGAAGACTCAGACACAAGAAGAGTAATCTTTAAGAAACCCCCATCTTAAAAAAGATATAAAATCTTGGCGAATCTTTCATTTTCTTGAAAAAAATAATTAATTTCTATTAGTGAATCTCTAAATTTTTTTTTAAAAAAAAGTATTCTTATTGGCGATTATTTTTGAATTTTTTTTTTTTTTGTAGAAATCATTGGCGAATCTCCAAAAATAAAATAAAAATAATTAATCACCATGGTGAATACTTCTATTTGAAAAAATAGAATTCTTATAGAAAATTATTAGGCTTAATGTGGAAATCTTTGATGGGTTTAAGGAATAGACTCTGTAATAATTACTTGCTATCATTTATTTAAAATATAATCTAATATAACCTCATTATATTGTGTGAGACAAATGTATTGATATTTTTAAATACTAATGGGGCCCAAAATCTCTTCAAGACCATTGATTTATATTGAGATCAACAATTTAAAAGAAATTTTAGCTCACATAAGCATTACAAACCAAATAGTAACATTTTTACATCATAAAATATAATGAGGGTCACTAGATTATACTTTAAGTCAGTAATAGAAACTAAAAGTTGGTGATAGATCCTTATAGTACAACTAATAATCATGATATATTATTGGAGAATTAATTTAAATTTCTACAATAACTTATAAAATTTTGGCTAATCAAATCTAATCATGTATCGAATATTGTGGTGAATTTTCGAGTTCAAATTTTTTATGAAATAAATTATTTTACGATTTAAATACTTCTAAATCAAAATTTTGTAAAAATGTGGCGAATTAGGTTGCCTTAAATCTTGAATTATTAGCCAAATTTGGATTCTCAAATTTCCAGAATTAGCCAATTGGCGAATATTAGCCACTAAAAATTACTATGGACACAAGAAGAATATGATATAGCTAATTTTCAGAAGAATATGAATGAATGAAAACATACATAAGTGGATGAACATAAATAATGAAGGTACCTGATATTGCCTGAAGTAATGAAGTGTTGACCCTGGGTTCAATCTAGTATGCTCATGTATGATCCAGAAACTACAAGGAAAGAAAGGATGGTGTTAGATCCAAAGGATCTAAGCAATGTTTGACACCCTATTATTGATCCTCATCTACAATTATGCATGTGCATAGTTAATCCATACACTTCTAAAAGGAACTATGCTATAGAACATGTGCACTTAGGAAAATACACTCAGGAACATGTGCAATGTATGGGCACTGGAATCCAAATGTAGCCCTACATGTATGTCTCTATGAACACCTAGTGAATCACTATTGTGGCTACATTTATGTCTCTATGAACACCTGGTGAATCACTGTTGTGACTGCATCATCCAAATAGTGCAATAACAAAACTAGATGTTGTTGTTCCATCTGGTGTTGCTATGGCATCATTTTCAAAAGATGCATCCATAACAGTAACCCACCATGCCCATCAACACAAGGCAGTCATGATCAAGCATAAGCAATAGAGGGAATATTATCAAGGTCAAATCAGAGCTCAAATTTCATTCCTTGAAATTTTATATTTGTATAGTTATAAAATTTCATGCCTTGAAATTTTATAACATAGTTCCTTAGCATTTGATCTTCATATTCCATCCATGACTTGAGGTAGGCATTCAAGCTTTGTCTTCTCATTAACTCAATTTCATTTTGATGGCATTTGTTGATTTAACTACAACACTCGCTTGGTTATAAACCAAAAAAAAGAAAAAGAAAGTGTCATTTGTAATTTTTGTGAATTTGAAGAGCTGTCATGAAGAGGACACTGCACTTTTGTGTGGCATGAAGAGGGCATTCAATATTGGCATGTGCAAAGAGGCCAACACTATGTGGGAAGAGGGAACTGGCACTTGAGGTAGGCATTCAAGCTTTGTCTTCTCATTAACTCAATTTTATTTTGATGACATTTTTTGATTTAATGGCACAATATGAATGTTAATAGTGGCATTGTTTACATCTTAGCATTTGGAATGCTTGATGACCCATGTGCTTTGAGAGCTACATATGTGCATATTCAAGCCATACACTTCTGAAAGAAAAACCATGTTATAAGACATGTGCACTTAGAAGAATGTTGCAAAGAGTAAATGGCTACATTCATGTTTGCGTGAACACCTGGTGAGTCACTATTGTGACTACATCATTCAAACAATGCAACAAAAACACTAGATGTTGTTTTTTCATCTGGTGTTGTTGTGACATCATTTCCAAATGATGCACCCAAAACAGTGACACACCATGCCCATCAGCACAAGCTAGTCATGAGAAAGTTATTGGCAATTTGGCTGAGTTAGATACATAGATGTTGTCAATATGGAAACATATGATCTACATGAAGATTGCACAGGTCAGAGAGCAAGTATGTCAGAGCACAAAGCAAAATTGTCTAAGTATGAGATAGTGTTTTTACCAGTGTACTCGATGATAGTTTTGATTAGCGATGTTGATTGGAGTAAGTTTAGTTCTTGCACACTTGAACATAGACACCATGGTGAATATAGAAGACTCACCTGAGAGCACAAGTTAGTATGGCATGTACGGAAGAAGTTATGATAGTTTTACTGAAGACAGTGTTAAGCTAACAAGACAAAATATGAAGACAAAATTGGTAAAGAGTTAAGGGATTATTTTGTTTATCAAAATAATGTCTTAAAAATATAAAGGGATGACATCCTAGATGTTAACCCTTGGGTAAAGACATCTTGTATAATGTAAGCTGACTAAAAGAGTTATTAGTCTTAATAACTTGTATAAATGTAATGTATGAAGAGAGACAATATATGATATTAATGTAATAGTGATATTGAAAAAGGCAGCGAAGAGATATTGATGTGAAGTTACAAGTAGTATAAGGTTATGTATCTTGACCTATTTTGTAATCAGTAAATATTGTATATTACTTGTTTGGGAAGTGGGCTCATCTGGTAATCATATTTTGTACTACCAACTCCTAGCAGGGTTGAGGCTTCTAACAAGGCCTATAGTCCCTTAATCAGGACTGAGACACTATATGCATGTAATAGGCTCCTATCAGGGTCAAAATCCTTAATAGGATACTTTTGATTAGTGGATCTTTGTGGGTACCATCCCCACCATGGTTTTCCCTTGGCCAGGGTTTCCTTGAGAACAAATAATGTGTTATGAGTTCATTTGTTTTATTGCTATGCATGTTGTTTAGTTTTCTATGTTATGAATGCATTAAGATAATCTGTTATATCCATAATTGGGAAAAAGTAAAAGTTTGTAGAATACTGGTTCACCCCCCCACCCCCTCTCAGTATTCCCTATTTCTAACAATTGGTATCAGAGCTTAGTTACTTGAAAAATAATTATTCAAGGAAAGCCTAGTAGCTTGAGTAAGATCTCTATGGATATGGATCAACTACAAAAGAATCTTGAAGAAGCTCTTGAATAGATTGATATGATTACTGAAGAAAGAGACACTCTGAAAGGAAAATATGATGATGCAAAGAACCTCATTGAGAAACTAAAAAACAAGTTGGAAGATCTGAAATCAGAAAAGGAATCTGAAATTCAAATTGAAGATTGTGATGACAACTTAGAAAAGGAAAATGAGATCCTTAAACATGAATTGAAGATAGAAAATCTGAAGCTAAGTCTAAAAGATGGAAATGGAAAGAATGAAGCAAATCTAAAATCTAAAGCTTGAAAATGAAGGGCTAAAATCTAAACTTGGTAAAGTAACATCTGGACTTGAGAAAGTCAATTTGCAATATGTTGAACTTGAGAAATACAATACAATTGTGAAAGGTGAACTGACTCAATCTAAGCAGCATCTTGAAAGACTATATTCAACTAGTGAGAAGATTGATGAACAAATATCTTATCAAAAGCCATTCTATGATAAAACTGGTCTTGGATTCAACACATCTAAATCAAGTGAAGAAAGCAAGGAACCAGATCTGAAAATGTCTAAATGCATAGATGAAAAGAAATCTGATAAAATTGACAACTATGAAGATACACCTAAAGAAGAAGAACCACCGAAGTAAGAGGAGTCACCTAAAGGTATGCAAAGAGAATTTAAAGGTAGATTCTTTACTTGTAATACTTTTGGTCATATGAAGAAAGATTGCATAGGTAAGCAATTTAAAGCTCTTAATGGTTATTGTTATAATTGTCATGGTTTTGGACATAGAGCTATTGAATGTAGAAACCTAAATTTGTTGAGAATAATAATAGTAGTAGAATGTTTAGGAATACTAACCATGCAGATAAGAGACCTACTGAAGATATGAATAGGAGAAATGGAGTAGTATGTTATAGATGCAACAAAGTTGGACACATTGCTAAAAACTACAAATCACATATCAATCAATCTGGACCAAGATATGGAAACAATGGACTAGTTTGTCAGATATGTAACAAGATTGGACATACAACAAGGTTTTGTAGAATGAACAATAGAGTTTTTCATCCTAATACTAACCCTAGAAGTCATGCAAGGAGAAATGAAGATGCAAGTAACAGTCAGAAAGGATGTTGTAGTAATTAAAAAGAAGTGAAGTTTGTTAAAAGCACAGATCAAGGAGACACATTCAGCACTGAAGTTAACCAAAATGGTGAAGTATCAAGTGGTAAGAATGAATCTCTACCTAACCCATCTCAAAGTACTTAATTCATGAAAATTATAGTAGAATAGGAACTTAGATGAGTGTAGAAGTTGATATATGATGAATTGAGTCTTGCATAGTTAATGCAAGGTAGTATATGATGTATTGATGCTATTGTTAAGAGCGCATAGAAAAATATTATGTTTTGCAAGATCGCAAGAAGTTTTAAGTTTTGCAGGTAAGCAGAATCAACTTTTTGGAAAGAAGCGGCAAAAGAATTGAATGCAATGTCAGATCTATGTAAGATTGAAATGATAAAAGGTTATGATCAGTATTATTTGATCATCAAAGTGAATACAAGTGCTAAGGAGATTGAAGAGCAGTGATTGAAAGCATTTTGCAAGGATTTGGTGAAGAATTTTCATGCTAAATCTACGCAAGCCCTAAATCACAGAATTGATGTATTTTACTTGGAAGATCTCTAAATCAGTTAAGGAAATAGAAGAAGTCATGGATGTTTCATTGATTCATAATGTCAGAGATAAGAATAGACCTAAAGTCAAAAGGGAACCAATAAAACCCTTGGAAGATGACCCTAAGCTAGCTTTATCATCCGTACTAGATAGAGTTTTACATCTAGAAAATGTTAGAAGTTATTTGGGATGTAAGCTAGAGACTCTTAGTGATAGTGATTTCACAAAAGAATATCAAAAGATCTACAATTAGGATATGTCATTAAAAGTAGGGTTTGAGCATTTGAAAGATAATGAGATTATTAAGTATTCTCTACAATATGAGTTTGACAATGAAGAATGTACCAAGATAATTTTAAGCAGAATTCACAATGGAAAGTTTTGGTTAGATGACAGAGTGATAGATATCACAGATGACCTAATTCATGAGGTAACTAGACTATCTAAAACTAGAGCCATTCCTTTAAATGAAAAGAACATGAGGAAAATAGTTATAGACAACACAAATTTATCTTACAATTGAAAAGGAATAGTAATTAGCAAGATACAACAAGATGATGTGAGATATTTGTGCAAGATCCTTACAACTAAGTTTTGTGCTAACTCGAGAGAAGATGACATGGCATCAAGAATGATACATGTAGCCTATTTGATGTGTGTTGATAAAGTACAAGTTGACATGTGTGAGATTTTGAGAATTTAGTAGTTTGATAATTTGGAAAAGATAAAGAAGACTAAGTACTCTCATTTTAGATTCTCATCATTGATCACTTATATATTTTTCCATTTGTTAAGAAGATTTCTGTACACCATTGGTAATGATTGGAATGATGGTCAAAATATAATGGAAAGGATTAAAAAAGTGTACGGGAGGCATCTTATTGACAAAGTCAATGAGAGTGCAGTGTTGGTAATCAAAAAATTTTAGAATTTGATGACAAGAAGAACAAGGATTCCACAGTCCCTAGTAGAAAAGTATAAGAATGAGATATGCTTTATGGTTGATACTAACTTCACATACATTAAAGTAGTAGAACCTAGAGTAGAGTTCATAGAACCTCTTGGCTATGAGATAACTAAGATTGAGATAGAAGAATATGTGAGTAGACTAATTAAGAGCAAGTTGGACATTCATAACAACAAGTTTGGAACCTTTGAGGAGAACTTCAACTCCACAAAGACTATCCTTGGAGAGAAAAATCAAAGAAAAGAGTAGAGAGCACAATCAAGAAGATATTAAAGGACACATGAATTGATGGAATATGGATGAAGTGATTGAGAGGGGGGGGGGGGGTGAATCAGTCAACCATAAAAACACTTCACAATTAATTCTTTGCAGATCCCTTAGGATATCTTAACACTGTTATCTATTTTAGCACTCGGTAAATAGATTGCAGTAACTTTGAAGATGCAGAAAATATTAGCAATATTATCTTTAGATATTCATCAGCACATGTATATGATTGAGAAAGCAATTAAGAACACAAGAGACACAAGATTTAACGTGGAAACCCAATATGGGAAAAACCACCAATGTATCTAGATACTGATTTTCACTTTTCTGAAGTGATGCCCGGTTAGAAGCCAACCCGGTAAAAGGTTACAAAACACACTGTTAGGTGTGACCTTGTTAGAGGATTTAAGACACCCTGCAAGGAGTGGCCTGGTAAGAGGTCTTGAAAACAATTCAATGGAATTGTCACCCTGTTAGAGGATTTACATTATGGTTGTTAAACCAACTCGGTTAAGAGATTTAGAATTCACTGTTATAATGATAAGAAGGTAACAATGAAAAATGACCTGTATAATAATGCAACTGTCTTGCTGATTACAGATCTCTGTTCTGCATAATTCTGATCCTATCTAATCAAATAAATCTCTGCTGCTCCTCAAGGATATCTGAACATCCTTCACAAATTCGCATATACCTTTCCTTCTTTTCTTCTGTAAATCTTCTGCTGTATTGTGTTTATTTTTCACATTTGACCTTTTATTTATATGATTTTGGATTTGTCAAATCGACATTATTTAGTATAACAGTCGGCTGAATTAAGCAAACTCTATTTGCAAAAATCCTTCAAGGGCCGACAGTGCTCAGTGACCATAACTTTCTATAATCTTTCGGTGACCGAGGGAACTCGGTAAACACCGACAATCCTTTACGTTAGATAACCGACTGAACTCGATAAACACTATCTTTTCTTCGATGACCGACTGAACTCGGTAAACACTAAACTTTCTTCGATGACCGACTGAACTCGGTAAACACTAAACTTTCTTTGATGACCGACTGAACTCGGTAAACACTAAACTTTCTTCGATGACCGACTGAACTCGGTAAACACTAAACTTTCTTTGGCAACCAAGTGAACTCTGTAGACACTGCTTTTCTTCGATAACCGAGTGGACTCGGTAAGCACTAATATTCCTGTCTGGCAGACCGACTGAGCTCGGTAGGAACTGATTGCTGCGGACTATGACATAGTGTGACATCAAAGACAATACATAATTGAGTAACAATTTCCTTCAGACAATTGTTTCCAACAATCTCCCTCTTTGGCATTGATGGCAACACAATATGTCATATCATAAGAAATTTGAAAGGGTTAGCTCAGTTTAGATTCAAATCTCCCTCTGTCAGCAAACTTCCTGTATCCTGAAAATTCTTCCTTTTGACTATTGAAAATTTCTTGAAGTAATAGCAAAGATATAGCAAACACTCCCTCTTTGACAACACATGCCAAAGACAATTCTCATATTACCGGTGAAAATTAATGTACCTCAAGTATTGATTCATATGCAATGATTCCTTTAATATGCTGCATCAACAAGTTGATTTTCAATCATGTTCTGGTTGATGCATCACTAAAACTGTATTTAGTGAGCCTCGGATAGGGGAATGACCCCTAACTTACCTCTTAGATACATAAATGCATCCTTAGGTAATGGTTTGGTAAAAATGTCTGCAATCTGTTCTTTTGTATGAATATATCTAATATGATTTCCTTGTCCTGCACCAATTCTCTGACAAAGTGATATTTAATAGCAATGTGCTTGGTTTTGGAATGCATCATTGGATTCTTAGAGATGTTTATTGCACTGGTATTGTCACAAAATATAACAACTGGTTCTTTGATTTCAACCTTCATACCTTCTAATAGCTGTTTAAACCAAACAATATTTGAACAGTTTACTGCAGTAGCAACATATTCTGCTTCAGCTATGGATTGAGATGTGCAATTCTTCTTTTTACTAGTCCAGGATACCAGTCTTTTTCCAAGAAAAAATGCTCCACCACTTGTACTTTTTCTGTCATCAATGTTTCCTACCCAATCAGCATCAGTAAACACTTTCAAGTCTAGATTGCCTCCAAATTTATACCACAAACCATATTCTTCAGTTCCTCTTAAGTATCTTAAGATTCTTTTGATTGCCATCATGTGATTTTCCTTAGGTTTTGCTGAGAATCTAGCTACTATACCGACTGCTAAGGCAATATCAGGTCTTGTATGTACTACATACTGCAATTTTCCAATCATAGATCAGTATAGGGTCTGATCAACTTCTTTTGAATCATCATTTTTGGTAAGTTTCAGTCCAGTACACATGGGTGTACCAACTGGTTTTGAATCTTCCATACCAAACTTCTTAAGTATCTCCTTAATGTATTTGGATTGAGTAATGTATATACCATTCTTGCTTTGCTGAATTTGAAGACCAACAAAGAATTTTATTAAACCAAACATAGACATTTCAAATTCTCTGTTCATTTGCTCTGAAAATTCTTTGCACTGATCCTCATTTCCTGTAAATATAGTATCATCCACAAATATTTCTGCCAATACAATTTTGTCATTCGGTCCTTCTTTAATATACAGATTGCTGTTATCATTAGCTCTTTTGAAATTAATCTGAATCAAATAGTTATGGAGTCTTTCATACCATGCTCTAGGAGCTTGTTTTAAACCATACAATGCTTTGTGTAACCTGCAGACCATGTCCCTTTTATCTGGATCAACAAAACCTTCAGGTTGTTCAATGTAGACTTCTTCATCAAGAATTCCATTGAGAAATGCAGATTTTATATCCATCTGATATACCTTAAATCCTTTGTGTGCTGCATAAGCAAGTAGAGTTCTTACACCTTCTCATCTTGCAACAGGAGCAAAAGTTTCTCCAAAATCTATACCTTCTTCTTGAGAATAACCTTTACATACCAGTCTAGCTTTGTTTCTAGATACTTGACCATCTTCATTCAGCTTATTCCTGAATACCCATTTTTTTCCAATTACATTCTTATCTTTAGGTCTGGGTACAAGAGTCCAAGTTTTGTTCTTTTGTATTTGTTCTAATTCTTCATTCATTGCTTCAATCCAACTTTCATTCTCCAATGCATCTTTGATATTTCTAGGTTCAAAATCAGTAAGCAGACATGTACCTTTTAGCTTGCTTCTTGTCATAGTACCATCTGATTTGTTTCCAATGATTTGATCTGGTGTATGATGTCTTCTGACATATTTGGCTAGTATGGGTTCCTTGCCTTTGAATGATTCATGCTGTTGTCTTCTAGGATCTCTTCTTCAGGTTGCTCGGGCTCGGTAGATATTTGCTCGGTAACTTCAGGCTGAGACTCAGTCTGAATTTCTTCCTATGACTCGGTTTGAACTTCTTCCTGTGACTCGGTTTGTGACTCGGTAACTGTGCTCGGCTCAGTAGATATAGCTTTCTTATTGATAGTTGTGTCTGTCAATATTTTAGGTTCAATGTAAATGAATCTTCTGTAGTTCTCAGGTTCCCTTTTGCTTTCTTCCTCAGTCTTTTCTGCAAACTCATCAAATTTTACATGTATACTTTCTATGACTTTGTGAGTAGATAAGTTCAGACATTTGTATGCCTTGCTTTTGCTAGAATATCCTAGGAATATTCCTTCATCACTTTTCACATCAAATTTATTTCTTCTGGATTCTTTTAAGATATAACACTTGCTACCAAATATTTTCATGTAACTTACATTAGGTTTATAGCCATACCATAATTCATAAGGAGTTTTGAATGTGTCTTTCTTCAGTTGTACTCGGTTCAAGGTATGAACTGCAGTGCTGATAGCTTCCTTCCAGTACTTTATAGCAATGTTCTTTTCTATCATTAGAGTCCTTGCACAATCCATAATAGATCTATTTCTTCTTTCTGCTATTCCATTCTGCTCAGGAGTTCTAGGAGCTGATACCTGTCTTTTGATTCCTCTTTCAATGCAGAAGTTGTTAAAATCATGGGAGATGAATTAACCACCTCTGTCTGATCTTAAGCATTTCAATCTTTTCCCTGTTTCTTTTTCTACTCTTGCTAAGTACCATTTGAACTTTTCAAATGCTTCTGATTTTTCTCTTAAATACATAACAGTCATCATTCTAGAATAATCATCAACGAAAAGAATAAAGAATTTATCTCCAGTATAGCTTTGTATTCCAATAGGTCCACATAAATCAGTATGCACAATTTCCAAAATTTCTTTAGACTGATAGTTCTTACTCTTGAAACTAGTTTTACTCATTTTGCCAATCTGACAATTCTTACATAGACCAGTGTCAGGTTTCTTCAAAGTAGGAATGCCTCTAACCTTCTTGAATTTGCTTATTTTTATCATGTTATCAAAATTCACATGACATAACCTTTTGTGCCATAGCCAACTTTCTTCTATTTGAGCAATAAAGCATGAATATTCATTGAGATCAAGATAAAATAAGTTACCTTTTGTTTGTTTTCCTGATCCAATGAGTTTTCCTTTTCCATCCAGCAGTCTTGCTTGACCATTCATGAATTCAACCTTGAAGCCAGTGTTGATTAGCTATGCTACACTTAAAAGATTATGTTTTAGTCCTTCAACCCAGTAAGCATTATCACATATGAGTTCTTTGGTTAATGAGATTCTTCCTTTTCCTTTTATACAACAAGGTTCATTGTTTCCAAATCTTACATTACCATTGTCACAGTCTTCTAGATATTCAAATTTTGTCTTGTCACCAGTCATGTGGTGTGAACATCCGCTGTCTATTATCCATATATCATCTTTGCTTATATGAGAAATAAGTGCCATCTTATCTTCATCATCATCAGATTCATCTTTTATAGCAATAAAGACAATTTCTTCTTCACTATCATCAGAATCTTTAGCCATAAAACATGATTTCTTACCTTTATCCTTGTATGATTTGAAATTCTTTTTGCCATAGTACTTGTGACTTCTCTTTTCTTCTTTGACTTGCTTGTTTGGGCACCTAGCTGCAATATGTCCAATTTCTTCACATGAAAAATAGATTAAAGGAGTTTTACCTTTATATTTACCTTTCCCTCGAGAGTACTTCTTTGCAAGTAATGCTTCTACAATTTCAAGATCACTATCAGAACTTTCTTCTGATTCTTCTTCACTTTCTGACTGAACTTCTTTAATTTTCTTGTTCTTCTTTAGTGAAACCTTGGCCTCAAATGCTGATTCAATATTTTTGGAACTAGGAACATAGTTATCATAGTTGTCTAATTCAAAAGCTGTCAATCTTCCAACTAAAGCATCCAAAGTTATATTGTGGTTTGTTTCACATCTTCTTTCTTGAATAGCTGATACTCTTATTGCATAGATAGGGAGTAGTGTTCTGAGTACCTTACTTATAACAGTCTCATCTGAGATTGTTCCTCCAGAAGCTCTAATTGCACTTACACTTGCTTTGATTCTTTCAACATATTTTGCAATGTTTTCATCTTCCTTCATATTCATCTTGTCAAATTGTCCTCTTAGGCTTTCTGCTTTGGCTCTTTTCACATTTGCATCACCACCATATATTTTCTTCAGTGCCACCCACATTTCATATGCAGTGGTGCAGTCTTTAATATCATCAAATTCTTCATAGCTGAGAGCAGATGCAATGTCTATCATCATGGTGTTGTGAGTCTTTTTATCTGCAATGTCTTCAACAGTTAATGTGCCATTAGGAATTGTGTATTCTTCATCAATGTATTTTCATCTTGAATCACCAATGGAGGCTAGATGAAGTCGCATGAGACCTTGCCATGCTGAAAAGTTATCTCTGTTAAGCTTTGGAATTTCCCTCTTGTAAGGCATCCTGATCTTTAGCTTAGGTCTTTGAAACCCTTCCTGCAAGCACCAAATGCTCTGATACCAATTGATGGAATATGGATGAAGTGACTAAGAGGGGGGGGGGGGTGAATCAGTCAACCATAAAAACACTTCACAATTAATTCTTTGCAGATCCCTTAGGATATCTTAACACTGTTATCTGTTTTAGCACTCGGTAAATAGATTGTAGTAACTTTGAAGATGCAGAAAATATTAACAATCTTATCTTTAGATATTCATCAGCACATGTATATGATTGAGAAAGCAATTAAGAACACAAGAGACACAAGATTTAACGTGGAAACCCAATATGGGAAAAACCACCAATGTATCTAGATATTGATTTTCACTTTTCTGAAGTGATGCCCGGTTAGAAGCCAACCCGGTAAAAGGTTACAAAACCCACTGTTAGGTGTGACCTTGTTAGAGGATTTAAGACACCCTGCAAGGAGTGGCCTAGTAAGAGGTCTTGAAAACAATTCAATGGAATTGTCACCTTGTTAGAGGATTTACATTATGGTTGTTAAACCAACTCGGTTAAGAGATTTAGAATTCATTGTTACAATGATAAGAAGGTAACAATGAAAAATGACCTGTATAATAATGCAACTGTCTTGCTGATTATAGATCTCTGTTCTACATAATTCTGATCCTATCTGATCAAATAAATCTCTGCTGCTCCTCAAGGATATCTGAACATCCTTCACAAATTCGCATATACCTTTCCTTCTTTTCTTCTGTAAATCTTCTGCTGTATTATGTTTATTTTTCACATTTGACCTTTTATTTATATGACTTTGGATTTGTCAAATTGACATTATTTAGTATAACAGTTGGCTGAATTAAGAAAACTCTATTTGCAAAAATCCTTCAAGGGCCGACAGTGCTCGGTGACCATAACTTTCTATAATCTTTCGGTGACCGAGGGAACTCGGTAAACACCGACAATCCTTTACCTTAGATAACCTACTGAACTCGGTAAACACTATCTTTTCTTCGATGACCGACTGAACTCGGTAAACACTAAACTTTCTTCGATGACCGACTGAACTCGGTAAACACTAAACTTTCTTTGATGACCGACTGAACTCGGTAAACACTAAACTTTCTTCGATGACCGACTGAACTCGGTAAACACTAAACTTTCTTCGGCAACCGAGTGAACTCGGTAGACACTGCTTTTCTTCGATAACCGAGTGGACTCGGTAAGCACTAATATTCCTATCTGGCAGACCGACTGAGCTCGGTAGGAACTGATTGCTGCGGACTATGACATAGTGTGACATCAAAGACGATACATAATTGAGTAACAATTTCCTTCAGACAATTGTTTCCAACAGGAATGACTGAACATGAGTTCTTAATAGCCAAACAGATAGCAGTAGCAGTTAGAGAAATTGGACAAAAGGAAGTTTTGTTTGTTCCTCCTCTATCATCAATTGCAATACAGCAAGAAGAGACACAAGTCAAGCTAAAAGTGGAAGTAACTGAGAAAGATCAAGAAGCAAGAAAATCCACTAGATCAACCTCCTCCACACCTACTAAAAGAGTGAAAGAGATGTACACACTAAATAGTGCACTTCTCTAAGTCATTACTTCCAAGAGAATAAATGAATGGGAAACCTTGAGAAAGTGACCTAGAGCTCCCTAGGAATGGAGTCACAAGGATGTTGATGGTGCTCTCAGCTAGAGCTATTGAAGCATGCAACCTTGCTAGTAAACCACACAATAGGAGATTCAAAGAGACAAGGGAAAGAATGCCAATATCCTCAAGAATCAACAATGGAAATGTAATGCAATGTAAGCTATGCTAAGAATGAAGATGCAAGCTAAGCTATGAAAGGAAAGTATTACAACCCTTGCTAATTAAGCTATGTGAGATAATCTAGAGCATAAAAGAAAGTAAGCTAGATGCCATGAAATCTATGATGCACTAATGAAACTAGAATGATAAAATGATCTCCAAAAGCTCCAAAGTCTCCAAGAAATCCTGCAGCATAAGATTAGCATAAAAAGTTGGGATCTAAGAATGAGAAAAGAGCTCTCCTTTTAAAGGAATTGAAGAGGGATGGACCATGGAGATTAAGAGGGAAAAGATTTAATCAAGGGTGGAGCATCAAAGCGGAACAATCCATGTGCACAAATATCCTCCAATGAGAAAATAAGAGTTGACTTTTGTGTCCATATGAGACAAAAAGTGCTTTTCTTCTTTTTATAAAATAAGAATAATGCTTTATTTGTGCAACTTAGGATAAGAGGAAAAGTGGGGGCTTTTTATTTAATAAAAGGGGAGGAAATTCCTTTTAAATAAATAAAGACTTAGGATAAAATGGTTAGCCCATGGAAAATAATCGAAATGATAAAATCAGGATTTGATCAAGGAAAATTGATATAATTGAAAAAATGCTGATTTTTGAAAATATTGATTCAAGGATTTGATAAATTGCTGAATGGGGGCCCAAAGTCTAGGAAACCATTTTAGGGTGCATACATTTGCCCCTCTTTGACTAATGTGAGATTGATTTGGGATCACATGTGGTCAAAGAATGGAATTGAAATGTGAGATTGATTTGGGATCACAAAATAACCTAGATGTGTGTTTGACGGATGGGAACACATCAGGGAAAGCATAAGTATAAGCTAACAAAGATAAGCTGAAAGACAAGACCAACACCTATATAGCTAGGTGATAATCAAGTCTCAAATAAGAGATAATAATCTCAAGCAAAGTTGATTGATAAGCTGAATCAAGGATTGAAGATGATAGATACTGCCCCCTCGAAATTGAAATCGAAATCAGGTAGAGGAGAAATAGTAAATTAATAAACTTGATCAAGTCACTAGAAATCATAATCGAAGGTGAGAGATGATAGGATAACCATCAAGTAGGAAAGACATGCCCCATTTTGACTAGGTTTGATTGGGAAAGATATAGGATAAAAGTGAAGTCAAACCTCAAAGAGACAAATTGAATGAAAGTGAATGAAAGACTAGAAGGTTGAAAGAGATGGGGATGAAGAAATAAAGATGCCCCAACAAAGATTGAAGGATCAGGCCTCAAAAGGTTAGCCAATTGCACAGAAGAAGGGGAAATTTTGAAATGCAATTTTGACTATTAAGATGAACTTGAATTTTTATTTCAATCTTCAAAATGGATCCAGTACATCAAAATTAGCTAGGGGTGCAATTTTCACACATTTCTGAGATGTTTTCAAAATTGGTCAAAAAGTCAAAATGCTATAAAAGGGGGTAAAAAGGTCATTTTCAAAATGATTTGTATTTTAGTGATTTGAGAATTTTGAGAGCGTAGAGAGAGAAAATGGCCCAGCAAGCAGTGATTCTGATTCATAGGCATCAATTTGAGCATGCCCAGTTGAACAATCGGCCTCGACAGTATGGTGCCCCAATATGTTTTTAGAAAAACTCACTTTGTAGGTCATTAATGAGCATTTATGTCAATTTAAAACACATTTTTAATGTTTTCAAAATTTTCAAATGTTTAGCCGTACAAAATTTTGTATGATACTTAGAAAGTATCGCACTCTTTGATAATATCTATCGTACGATAGTTCATGGGTCAAATTAGTATCGCACAGGTATGTAATCTAGTATCACATGATACTGGATGAAATATCATGCAATCCTATGCAAACTATCACACTCAAAGATATTATCACACTGCTATTGAGGAAAGTATCACATGATAGTTAATAAAAAATAGTATCACACAGTGTAAAAAAATGTGACATGTTTTAAATTTTGAGCCCTATGACATGGGTCCAGACAATGTTTACTTTTTAAAAGATGTTGTGTACTAATTTTATACATCCATCATGATATGCTCTCACATCTAGTTTGGGTTAATGGCTTGTAGGAGTACTTTCAAGCGCTACTCATTAGAGCACCGAGAGTGACTGGGCTACGGTGCATCCAAGATCTTGATGATCTGAGGTGGGCATACCTGAGAGAGATGGGCTTCGATTATTTTCTACAGATGCCCCACATTTGGGAAGATCATAGATTACTGACAACATTGGCTAAGAGGTGGCATAGTGAGCATAACACATTTCACTTGCCCACTAGAGAGGCTACCATTAGCCTAGAGGATGTCTATCGGATCCTGTGAGTTCTGAGCCATGGAGATCCTGTGAGTATAATCATGTTTATAGATAGTCATAGATGTAAAGTTTGCATATGATAGAAACTAACATGATTTTTTATTGGCATAGGTGTACTATGATCAAGATGTGACTGAGGGATGCCAGATCATGCAAGACATGTTTCAAGATGTCACATTTGTTGATAGACACCTCAGTTGGGATCAGCTGATAGAGGAGTTCAGCAAGGACTTCCTGGTTTTGTGCATTGTATGTTCCATAGTAGCATGGGCTCTCATTATAGATAGGAGCCAGAGAGGGTTCCCATTGGCCTGGGGTTAGTTGGTGGCAGATCTGATAGCACACCCATGATGGATGGCATGGGGCCCAGCCATCCTAGCTGATATGTACCATGAGCTCCATGAGATCATATATCGAGAGAGTGGGACTTGGACATGTGGTGCTATCCTAGCACAGGTATGGGCATGTGAGCACATCATCATTGTACATCCATGTGTGTAGCCAAGGGAGTGGAGATGCCCCTACATCTATAGGTACATAAGGTTCCTTTCATAGCCACATAGTGGGGATGTGACATATTACCATAGGTTACTGGATGAGCTCACCTCATTTTAGTGGAGACCATATAGGGCATGTGAGCAGTGGGGTGATCGGGAGGAGGAGCTAGGTTACATGCTATGCAGTTGGCCACTGGTAGGTTGACATTTGGATATAGTAGAGCACTTTGTGATCACCCGGGTCTAGAGATAGTTCAGGTGATAGCAGAGGGTGCCCACCGAGACCACCACTTACACTCGGGTTAAGGATGAGGAGGGATAGGGATGGTTGCTGATGCTGGACTACCAACAAGTAGTATAGGACATAGCAGCTATCTGCAAGGAGCCATGGGACTATCTCCTAGATATAGTAAATGAAGGGGTGAATGCAGCATACAAGGTAGAGAGCAGGAGACAACCCTTCCCTAGATTTACTATACCTGATGCACAACCGACAACATAGGGGGATGATGGAGATGACAGGGATGGAGGGGGTGGAAGGAGAGGAGAGAGGGGATAGAGTTCTAGATCAGGTGGCTAGAAATGGTCATGGAGATTGGATTCTATGGATGAGGGGGATGACACAATGAGACCATCTCGTCAACAGGTGGATGTTGGGTAGGATCAGCCTGCAGGGGGAGAGGATCTCAGGGTGAGGATCCAGGTTCTAGAGATAGAGATGCAATAGCTATGGATCACCATAGCTATGAGGGACCAATAGCTGACTGACCTAAGAGCTAAGATCAAGTAGCAAGAGAGGGTGGTATAGGCCGATGTAGCAAAGATATGGTGAGAGGCAGCATGAGCTACATATTATCATGGACTCTACATACAAGCTATACCTGAGGGTCAGAGAGCACCACTATACTTTTTGAGGGAAGGCATGTCAGAGATGGTACCCAATAGGGTGACAACACCACCTCCACCACCACCACCACCTCATGATGGGGCTAGCCAGTCTTAGGTTTAGGTTGATAGATGTATAGAGACATACCCTGGGACATTATCCAGATTTTGGATCCCACATTGTACTTGTATCATGACATTTATCATATATATATGAGATTTACTAGATGTTTGATATATCTTGTGTACTTGTCCCACTTGTGATGGATGTTTTCATGTTTATATTGTCTTGTCATATTACTCAAAATGTATGTTATAGATGGTCATGTATAATCTCTCTCATAGATGTATGTTTAGTTCTCATATTATGATATAGATGCATGTTTTTGAAAATGATCTCTTTATTGATAAAAATATGATGATAAGATTAACCCCTTGTGATGACAGGAAAAGGATGTGATGTGAAAGACAAAGAGTGAAAGACATGATCGACAAAAGGAAAGGTGAGCATAGTTGACCGACAAGTCCATGAAAGATGAAAGAGAGCTCTCTCCATATGCAAGATGCAAAGCTAATCTAATATGAACCTAAAAATGAAAGCTACTATGAAAAGTGGTTTACTTGCAAGGTTACAAAGCTTTTAGACTCTAATATTCATCATCGAGCATTATTGGTAGCCTCACAAGATCATACAATACACACTAGTATGACTATGTGAATCTGAATATGATCTATATCAGATAGATATGTGGGAATCCCACCTAGGCACCAAAGACATATAGGTCAAGATGACTAGTGCAGTGAGATTACCTAAGTTTAATATAGCAAGATTATACTTGCATCGAGACACAAGGAAAGTCAAGATGGCTATAAGTATGCACTTGCAAAAATAGTCATGGATAATACCTTGTAGACCCTAATGTCAAGTGGAACAAGCATAAATGATAATGATAGTTAGGACCAACAAAATATACCCACAAGTAGAAAAAGCAATAAAACATGTCCTCATGCCCCCAGTCTTCTAGCTTAGCATCATCGAAAAATATTAGAGAGAGAACACTCATCAAAGAAATCATCATAGATAGCACACAAAGAAATAAAGTCAAACAAGTCTCAGTGAGTCAAGTGTTTAAGTGTGTGTGTGTAGGTCATAGAGTCAAACTTTGAGTATCACATTTGCTAGTGAGGAATATCATATCATGCTAGACATCGGGTAGGATATATGATAAGTGTTAAGAAACACTTGACGCTAGGGTAGTGTTGAAAAATACTATTTGGGGTGGTGTTAAAAAACACCATTTGCAAGGATTTCCTAAAGACCAATGCATCCTAGAGACCAAAGCTAACATAGTGATGCCCCCTAGACAAAGACAAAGACCAATTCCAAACCAAGGCAACAGGGTCAAGGCATGATGGAGAAAGGCTAAGTGTAGAGGAAGCAGGCTAAGAAACAAGGGTGTAAGAGCCTCAAGTAGCCCCTATTTCCAAGTTTTCACCACTTGGAGATTTTTTGATTTTTTCAATTTTTTGTATTTTTCCTACCAAGGCACCTGTTTCCAAGTTTTCACCAAGGCACTTTTTCTATTTTTTTGAATTTTTTGCATTTTTTAATTTTTTTGTATTTTTTCAGGACTTTATATGCTTTTTAGGATTGTTTCAGCATCATATATGAATTTTTTTTTGGAATTTTTTTAGGATCAATAAATATGTACAAAGGGTGCCCCCAGATAGAATAGGCATCATGGATAGAACTTCTTTAGGTGCAAAACATTGATAGGATCAGGGAGATATTCTCCCTCTGGATCAGATAGTAAATAAGCACCTATCCCAAAAGCAGTAGTAATAATGTATGGTCTAAGCCAATTAGGTTCAAATTTCCCCTTTTTCTCTCTATGTTGTTGGTTCTTATGGTTTTCTCGTAGGACAAGATCCCCCACTTGAAATTCTCTAGGGTGAACCTTCTTGTTGAATGCTTTAGACATACACTTTTGGTAGACTCTCATGTGATCAAAAGATGCTTTATTATTTTCATCTAGAAGTTCTAATTCTTGTAGCCTCATGGTGCAGTAGTCTTCATCTGTCACTAAACCTTTAAGGGAAACTCTAAGTGAAAGAATCTCCACCTCTAAAAGTAACACTGCTTCAACACCATAAGTGAGGGAAAAAGGAGTAGCCCTTGTTGGAGTATGAATACTTGTTCTATAGGCCCACAAGGCTAGATTTATTTGTAGATGCCAATCTCTACCATTCTTGTGAACTATTCTGTGGAGAATTTTAAGAATGGTCTTATTCAAAGCCTTTGCTTGTCCATTTCCTTGCAGGAAGTAAATGGAGGACCAATGCTATTTTATCTTGAATTTCTTGCAGAGATGTTTAAGGTCATTGTTTTTAAATTGACCTCCATTATCAGTGATTATTTCAGAAGGCACTCCATACTGACAGATGATATGGTTAGAAATAAATAAACAAACTATCTTGCCTGAGGCAGTAGAAAGTGGGACAGCTTCTACCCATTTTGTAAAGTAATCAGTAGTAGTGATAATGAATTTGTGTCCACTTGATGAGTTGGGATGAATCTACCCAACAAGGTCAAAGGCCCAACACTGAAATGGCCAATGAGAAATAGAAGGAATAAGCTCCTTGCCTAGGGAATGTATTAGGTTACTATGTTTTTGACACTTTTTGCAAGATTTAGCAAAAGCTACTACATCTGTCTGCATGGTAGGCCAATAGTACCCTATCCTAAGCAACCTTTGGTCCATGGCAAGACCATTAGAATGTCCTCCACAAATTCCCTCATGGATGTCAACTAACGCTTGGTCATACTCATCCTTTTTCCAAGTATCTAAGAAGTGTCCCATCTAAACCCCTCCTATACAGATCACCAGAGATAAGGGTGTGGCGAGAGGAATTTTGGGTTAAGTTTCTTCATTTGAAATGGTTGAAGGTTTCAGGGATAGTACCATCATGGAGGTATGAGTAAATGGCACCATAGCGGGATGACTAGTGGCCAACAAAGGTACAAATAACTTGGCTTTTTTAGGAGTCATAAATAGGGTAGCATAGCTCTTCCACCAGGAATTCAAAGCTGGACTCATGTTGTTCTAGCTGAAGAAGTGAAGCCAATGTAGCCATAGCATCAAATGCTTTATTCTCTTCTCTAGGGATTTGTTGAAATGTAACAAAGGTGAAATATTGTCACAATGAATCAACCATTTTCTTGTAGGGTACTAGTTTTTCATCTTTGGTTTGGTATTCTTCATTAACTTGGTTGACTATTAATTGTGAATCCCCAAAAATATGTAGCTCTATGATTCTCCATTCTATTGCCATTTTTAATCCATTTGTCAAGGCCTCATACTCAACAATGTTATTTGTGCATGGGAACAATAGTTTGTAGGACTTATGAATTGTGTATCCATGAGGAGAAACAAATAACACTCCATCACCTAAACCATTTTGCATGAAAGAGCCATCAAAGAACATCTTCCATGTTCTTGTAGTCATGTACATTATGTGCTCATCTAGAAATTCAACTTGAATTGGTGTTTTATCTCGAATTGGAAAATCAGCCAATTGGTCTACATGCAATAGCTTGTCCTTTTATAGCCTTACACTCAACATAATCTATGTCAAATTCTGATAAGATCATCATCCACTTAGAAAGTCTACCCATGAGAGAAGCCTTACCAAGAAAATATTTGAGAGGATCAATTTTTTCAATGAGGTGTATTGTATGCACAAGCATGTAATGTCATAACTTTTGGGAAGAAAACACCATGACAAGGAAATATTTTTCAATACTAGTGTAATTAACCTCATATGACACAAGAGTATGACTGATGTAGTATATAGCTCTTTCTTTTCCAGTATCATCAAGTTGAGCCAATAATGCCCCCAAGGAAGATTATATTGCTAACACATACAATATGAGTAGTTTTCCTAGGATAGGAGGCATTAAGATTGGAGGATTAGCCAAGTATTGCTTAATTTGGTCCATGCTTTTTTGACAATCTTCATTCCAGACACATTTAACCCCTTTGTGTAAAGTCTTATTAAAGGGTTGAGCTCTATCAGCTAGTTTTGAAATAAACCTCCTTATAGATTGAAGATGTCCTTGAAGACTCCTCATTTGGCTGATGTTTTTGGGAGGCAGCATATCCAATATTGCTTGAACCTTCTCTGGGTCCACCTCTATTCTTTTGGCTGAAATGATAAATCCTAGGAGTTTTCCAGAGGTGACTCCAAATACACACATTTTGGGATTTAATCTTAATTGGAATTTCTCCATATGATCTAGAATGACTTCCAAATCACCTAGGTGTGTATCCCTTTTAAAAAAAAATTCCAAGGTGTCATCCACATAATCTTCCATATTCTTATGCATCATGTCATGGAAGATATTTGTCATAGCTCTTTGATAAGTAGCTCCTACATTTTTTAATCCAAAGGGCATGACATTCCAGCAATAGGTTCCCCATGCGCAAGTGAATGTAGTCTTTTCCTAGTCTTCAGGAGCTATTTTGATTTGATTATACCCAGAAAAACCATCCATCAAAGAATAGATCTCATAGCCTGCAATCATATCCACTATCATGTCTATGTTTGGAAGTGGAAAATCATCCTTTGGGCATGCTTTATTAAGATCTCTAAAATCTATGTAGACGTGAATGGACTTGTCATGTTTTGAAACTGGTACAATATTGGATATCCATTTGGCATAATCAATGGCTCTTATAAATCTTGCACTGAGGAGTTTTTCTAGTTCATCTTTGATGAGAAGAGCTATGTGAGGATGCATTTTCCTCAATTTCTATTTTACTAGTTTTATACCTAGAGCTATGGACAAGTGATGCATAATGAGATTAGTGTCCAACCCTGGCATGTCTGAGCAAGTCCAAGAAAACTTAATCTTCTTTCTCTATAGGAACTTGGTATATGCTTCTTTTTCTTGTATTGATAAAGACTGAGCCAAATGCACTATTTGTGGAGCCTATTTTGTATTCAAATTAACTAGTTGTGTAGGATCAACAAGCACTAAAGATCTGTCCTGAAAGTAACTTGGGAGATGATCAAGTACCTCATCCTTAGGTGCCTTAGAAAGGTTTTCACCCTTGGATACATCCTTTATTTTTACTTTTTTAGGTTCTGACACCGCCACACAGTGGTTTTCACCATCAGAACTCTTATTCTTTTTTTCTTTTCTTTTCATTTTATGAGTAAGGTACTTGATATCTAGTTCTATTATGCTTTTAGTTGGTTCACTGGTGGAAGAGACTATAGGTTCAAGAGCATTTAGGTAATATGCTATCTCATAGTCATTTTGGAAAGTTAGGAGCTAAGGCTCATGATAGCACTGAGACCAATAAATTAGGTGAGGATTGGCAAGAAGTAGGTCAATGACTGGTTCAATGTTGTGTATGTGAATGGTATCATCTCTAGTGATTGTAGAGTTAGGATCTATCAAGTATCCCTCTAAGGTACCCAAATCAGGACTTATCCTACCAAGAGAAGCATCATCCATGAAAGTGACTTGCATATTCAAATCCACTAATCCTACACTAGACTCATTAGCTACATCAAGTTGGGAACTATAAGCATGAACAACATCAATGTCCATGTCAATTATAGAAGAATTAGAGAGCGATTCCCACTCATACTCATGTGAGTCCGTATTTGAATCCTGACTAGGATGTTTTCACTAGGCATGTTTACATCATCTGGATGTAGAATTTGTAATGTCACCAAGGGTAACATCCTCTTGAATATCATTTGTGTATTGATGTTCTAGAATAGGACCCTCAACATGATCTTCAATAGTGGATACTTCTTGTTCTAGGTCTGAAACTATTGGATTGGTAACTGGAGGATCTGAATCTCCCCAAAGGAGATTGGTGGAAGGAACCCAATCTTCAAACCTATCTTGTTGATTTTGCAAATTGGGTATGTAGCTTGATTCATCATCACTATCCATCATAGTAGGGATAGGAGTAGTTTTATTGTTCTAACTTTCAAAACCTAGGCCAACTATTGTCTTAGATTTGTTAGCACTTAAAAGAATTTCCATGGTTTTCTATCTTTTATCTAGTCTTTCCCTACAAATTTTCATGGCCTTAGCATGTTTTTTCTAGTCTTTGTATCATTTTTCATGTCTTTGGCTAAAACCCAAAGTAGAATATTCAAAAAACTAGCCGTTGTGTTCAAAACCTTTTAAAAACCCTGGCCCTGTTCTAATTTTAAGTTACCTTTATTCCGGCCACTTAAAGTCCTAATTTGCATGTGTGTATTTCTTTCTTGGCTTGTCACTTGTTCACATGTTTCCTAGTAGTCACATCTTTTCATTCTGTGAATTGGTGATTACTTGTTTGTCACTGGTTCGCTTGGTTTCCCGACAGTTATCTATTTCTTCCAACAATTGGGTGAACAATGTGTTTGCATATTCTCCTGTTCCTAGCGGCTTATCTCTTAACTATTTGAGACTTGGTGTGGTGGTTTCCTTTTCTTTGGTCATGTGTTCACATTATTTTTTGGGCCTGATCTTTTGACAACATCTCCATCTGACGATTAGCGTAAGTTCTTATAGGATTTTTCAGAAGCTTGAGATCTTATGCCAATCGTTGATCTTTCTTGATGATGTAACCTTTCTTTTCAAGCGGGTCCACATGCCAAGTATGCTGATTTGGTAGTATCTAATTAGTCAATGGGAGTATGAAGTGGAATCCTATCATTGGGACTAGTTTTCTTGGCATCCAGGCAAGTTAAAGTTTAGTTTGATCTTATGGCCATCATTATTCCACCAAGATGACATGCTTGACCTTTAACGCAATGGTATAGCAACAACCATTGATTCTCGTAAAGGATTAGTGGGTCCAAGGTGACATGTATGCATAGTTGGAAATATTTTATTGGTCCATGTATTAACACAGTGGCATGTTGTCAGTGGGACATAGTTTTTGGATGTGTCAGAGGGTCCTGACACTGTCAGTCAATCAACGACGGGTGTATGTTCTTATGGGTTTTGTCAGAGGTTTCAGATCTTGTGACATCCATTGATTTTATATTCTATTAGAGGGTTGTCAGGGCAAGGAAAGATTCTTAGATCAATGGTTGTCTTATGATCTGATGGAATCTCGGAGGGCTATGCGATCTTGAGACTGCTGTTGATCTTCCCGATGTGGGCCCAGTATAATTACCTCAGTCTTTTGGTGGCCTGATAAATTTTAATGTTTTTTTCTCATTCATGAAATGAAATGGTGATATTCTAAAATGGCTAGTGATTCAGTGAGTGTGTATTTGCATGATTGCTAACTAGCAGAGACCTTCGGTCACCAGTTCACCAAATGTAGTTGGGATGAGTTAAAGTCCCTTTGGTCACTAGTTCATGGGGTTAAGTGGTGAGTTAAGGTTTTGTTTCATGAACAAGAAATGCCTTGTCACATGTTTTCTGGAGGTAAACCTGAGGTGTTTGGTTGAGTTAAGATCATAAAAGATTGCAAAAGGGAGGAATCAGATAGTCAGGACTTAAAGTTGATTCAGATTCAAATGATGACCACCAATTTACTGTTGGCGCTTAAAACTGACTGTTTGTTTTCAAATTCAAATTTCTTAGAGGGTTTCCTATGACCAAAAGGACTAGAATTCAATGCAGAAGTGACTGGAGCTGGTAAAAGATGATCTATTTGCCATTGCAGTGTGGTCCAGGGTGTGCCATGTTCATCTGCAGGGGTTTGTACTATGTGGTTTTGTGCTCAAGGCATGTTGTAGGTTGACATTTTGGGTGTTTTTGTGATTCTCAGTACCTTCTCAAATAATTTATCATGATTGGAATCACTCTGGGATTTTCTTTCTCCTGGTTTCCTGGGTTTCTTCTCCTGTAATAAATTTGTGACCATTTCTGGTGGGTTTAGTGGCTGAAACCCTAACCCTAGTTACCCAAAGCTTGATGCATCCTCTTTGAGGATTCCAAGGTGACTAGTGGTGGTATATATTGTAGGATTTTTGACTTAGTGTGGGTTCCAAAACTTTCTTTTGGTCCCTGATTAATGAAATGAAGGAGAGAAACAAGATGCTTGCTTCTGCTCCTAAGACTTTGCAACATGATGTTTTTGGTGATCTTGAGGCTTTGAGGAGTGAGCAAGAGCACTTACTACAAGATCATGAATTTGATCAGGAGGGCCCTATGGTTAGACAAGTTCAAAGTTATGTTCCTTTGCCTAAAGATAAGGATGGGTATGAGATCACTAGGCCTATTGTTGCTGCTGGTGAGAAAGGAAAGAAAAACATGGTGGGACATCAAACAAGTAGATCATTGAAAATACCAGGGGTCCCACCACCCAATTCAAATAAGGACATGGAGATAGAAAGAAGAAGAAAAGAAGATGAGGACCTTGCAAGAGAATTAGAAAAGGCTGAAATTGAAGCCTCCATTATTGAAAAGAGAAGAAAGATCCAGTTCTTGAAGGCTTCATCAGCTAATGCTCTTGGTCCATCTACTACTAAACTAGGTATGCCATCTATGACTACTACTATTCCACTTAGTAATGCTACTACTAGTTCAATTCCTTCTTCATCTGCTAGGATAGGTGTTGATCCTAGGCAACAGTCAAATGCACAAGTAGATGGAAATGTAAATGCAAATGTTAATCCTAGGGTTAACACTAGTTCAAGTTTTCAAAGAAGACCTATGTAATTAGAAGGCTATAGACAAATTAGTTTTGATGGAATTCCTGGCTATCCGAATGCTTTTCCAAATGATATAAGAGATAAGGTACCTAAGTTTGCTGGTAATAATGCTATTAGTTGTGAGGAGCATCTTAGGTTATTGTTGATATGCTTAATGATTATGAGGTAGAGCATGAGGATGTAGTTGTGAAATTATTTGTTCAATCTCTAATGGAGGATGCTAGAGATTGGTTTAAGAGACTTCCTGATAAATGTATTGATACTTGGGATTCTTTTGAGAGATGTTTCAAAGAATAGTATGGTGATAGCCCTAATGCTAGTTTCATGTTGAATGAATTCAATACCATAAGGAAAAATTAGAATGAGACTACAACTGAATTCAACATGAGATTTCAGAAGGGTATGCATAAGTTATTCCAAGTTATATGGTTAGATGACAATGTTTGTCTAACTACATACTTCAATGCATTTGATGGAAAGATCGGATACTTGTTGAGGGACAAAGAACCAAGAACTCTTAGAGATGCTTTTAGGATTGCTGTCAATATTGAGAACAATATGAAGATATTAGGGAAATTGGGTGGAAAAAGAGATGACCCTAAGTTGTTTGGGGATAAGAAATACAAAAGAGAAAATGATAAGAGTGTTGGAGCTAGGAGGCAAGAAGAAGATAAATTGGATAAGATGCTCACTGCATTGAAAGATTTGAAGGCACCTGCAAATAGGAACATTAGTGCTCCTACCAATGAAAGGCCTTAGTTCAACAACAATTTCAATAAGCAGAATAGATTGCAGAACTACCCCTACAACACCCAATGGAAGGATGGCAAGCCTATTGTCCCTGCTGCAAGAAATAACAATGATAGAGGTGTCCCTGACCCTATACAAAAAGCTTCAATAAATGTCATGGAGGACATACCTTGGTGTGTTGCATGCTAGTCCCCTCATTCTGTAGAGCATTGTGTGGTTGCACATTCTATGGCTACAAATCAAGATTGTGGAAATGAGGAGATATATCAAGAAGAAGATCAAGATGATGTTGGATGCAACATGGCTACTTCATATCTAGGATATGAAGATGCTTATAATTTTGATGAAGAAGCATATGTAAATGTGAAGAGACACAATTAGGCCCTTTTTCATCAAGAAGTTTTTCTGATAGTGAGGACATTGATAAGAAGACATGTAACATGAACTCTTCTTGTGAGCCAATAAATTTAAGAAGACCTTCTAGAGAAGAGATGGATAGGATTACTATAGAAATGATTGCCCAAGTGCAAACTAGGGGCACAGTGGCAAGGAATACAAATGAGAAAGCTGCAGGAATGTTTATAAAGAGTACCAACTGTGGAGAGCCTAATGAGAACAAATCAAAAGGTGATCACATGGTGAAATTCAAGAATGTAAAAGGTAAGAATTGTGAGCCTAAGGGAGTTGGAGTTAAAAGAATTTTTAATGAGATTGAGAAGCTAGTTAACACAATGGCTAAGGTTGAAAAAATGAGGGTGGCCAATACACCTAATGTATCAGACAAACAAAAGGATACTAAGGCTATGCAGATTGAGATTCCTTCCTCTGCTCCTGTTGATATGTTATCTATATTATCCCAAATTATAGTTAAGGTTCCATTGTCAGAATTGTTGAGGATCCCTAAACACAAAGACAGAGCTATTGCATGGGTGGATAATGTTCATAACAATGATGTTGCATGCAATGGATCTTAGGATAAAGATTTGAAAGGTGTTGCTACTCAGGGAATTGTATCTCAAATTCCTTCTATATATTTGGATAGTTCTATCAATGCTAGCCTTGAAAACATTGATCCATTCTTTTTAAGTGTTCTTGAGAATGGAATGAAGTTAAGAAATTGTATGATTGATAGTGGTGCCTCTAATACTATCATGTCTTTTAAAATCGTGGCGAAGTTGGGCCTTAAAGTTGATACAGTTCAAGGTAGATGTTGTGCAATGGATAAGAGGGAGGTACCAATTATTGGGACTATCAATGCAATGCCATATAGGCTGGCAGCATATCCAGAGAAAGAGTTAACAATGAGTGTTTTGTTGGTGGACATCCCTCCTCATTATGGGATACTACTATCTAGAAGGTGGAGTGCTACCATGGGTGGAAGTTTACAGTGTGATCTATCCTATGCCACTTTCAAGATTGATGATCAGTTTGTCAAGATTGATCAAGAGCCAAGAGTATGCCACATGATTGAGAGAAATATTAATAATGAAACTACATGTTTTGTGGATATTGATATTAATGCTTTTAGGGTAGAGATCCCTGAACTTGAGAATGAACCTATTTTGTCACCTATCTCTATTGAGGTAAGTGTTAATTCTATGAAGGGTGATTTGTGGGTAATGTACTTTGATGGTGCAAATTGCAAAGATGGAGCAGGAGTAGGTATTCTACTTATTTCTCCTAATGGAAATACCTAAAAAATTTCTTTCACATTGAATTTCTTTTGTACCAACAATATAGCAGAATATGAGGCATTGTTGTTAAGACTGAGGTTGGCACAAAAGCATGGTATTAAGTGTTTGAGTGTTGTTGGTGATTCTGAGTTGGTGGTGTCCCAAGTCAAGTCAGTATATGCTTCCAAGAACAAGAGGTTGAAACAATATAGGAATGCAGTTTGGGATTTGATTGAACATTTTGATGCCTTCAATATTGAATGGAAGGATAGGAGTAACAATAAGATGGCTGACTTGTTAGCCAATATTGCAATCAATCCCACTAATATTACTTTTTCTAGTATCTCTAAAGTTGAAATTTAGGCTAGGCCTGGTATACCAGATAATATTGAGAATTGACAAGTTTTTGATGATGATAATGATATCTTGAAGTTTATGAGTTTTGAAGATCAGTATCATTGTCAGGAATTTGATTGTTCAGCCTTGGTTGAGTTAGTAGAAGGAAGAGAGGTTGTCTTTGGCAATGAGGTTATTTAGCTTAGAACTAACAAGGTGCCCAAGGGGCTTGTTTTTTTGGAGACTGTCTTTGATAACCAGGATAGAGTTCAAAAGAATATTAAAAGAGAAGATCATGCTGTTCTAGAGGAGATAAATCTTGGAACACATGAGGCACCTAAGAAGGTATACATTGGTAGAGATATATCTCAAAAGGTAAAGAAATCTTTGATTGAATTGTTAAGAAAATTCAAGCATGTTTTTGCATGGTCATATGATGACCTAAAGTTTTATAGAGAAGATTTATTTCAGCATATTATTCCATTGAGAGAAGATGCTAAACCTTTCCAGCAAAAACAAAGGCTTATTAATCCCACTTTGGCACCCAAGATGCAAGAAGAGTTGATGAAGCTGAGAGATGCTGGAATTATCAAGCCTATAAGGCACTATTCTTGGGTGTCAAACCTTGTTCCTATGAGAAAGAAGAATGGTGACATCAGGCTTTGTGTGGACTTCAAAAATTTGAACATCAGCTCATTAAAGGATAACTATTGTCTGCCCAATATGGAAGCTATGTTGTAGAGAGTGGCTGGATTAGAATTGATGTCTATGATGGATGGTTTTTCTAGTTACAATCAGGTAATTGTCAAAGAATCAGAACAATTCAAGATAGCTTTCACAATACCTTGGGGGACATATGTTTATGTGAGAATGCCTTTTGGTCTCACAAATCCTGGTTCTACTTTTCAGAGGTCAATGGATGTTGCCTTTTCAAATTTCATAAATGATTTCCTTGGTGTGTATCAAGATGATTTAACTACCTATTCCAAGAAGGAAGAAGACCACTGTATTCATTTAGAGAAAATATTTGTAAGGGCTTTGCAATATGGCATTTCATTAAACCCAAGGAAATGTGATTTTGGTGTCATTGAAGGTAAGTTGCTTGGCCACTTGGTTGGCAAGCAAGGAGTGAGAATTGACCCTGAGAGGGTAGCAACCATTGATAAAATTTAGAAGCCAAAGAATGTTAAAGGGATTCAATCCTTCTTTGGTCAAGTCAATTTCTTGAGGAGGTTTGTGACAAACTTTGCAGAGGTTACTAGACCTATTTCTAAGATGTTGAAGAGGGGATCTGCAATCAATTGGGAGGGTGAGCCTGATGAGGCTTTCAAAAATATTAAGCAGGCTATCAAAGATGCACCAGTGCTTAAGGCACCTAATTATAATGTCCCAATGCATATTTTTTCCTTTACATCTTTTCACACTATTGTTGTAGTTTTGTTACAAAAGAATAAGGATGGTTTTGAGCAGCCTATTGCATTTTTCAGTAAATCTTTGCAGGCTGTTGAATTGAAGTATGACATAAATGAAAAACAAGCATATGCACTTGTGAAGGCAGTCAAGGCTTTTAGGTGTTACTTGATGGGGGCAGTTGTGATTGCTTTTGTGCCAAGTGCAGCTGTGAAGGATATTTTCTCATAGTAGGTGTCTGGGAGAAGATGTAGATGGATCAATAGGATCCAAGAATTCAATGTTGACATCCAGATTACCAAATTGGTTAGAGGATAGGGATTGGCAAAACTAATGGCTCAATCCAGTCTTGATGCAAATCAGGTGAATCATTCTGAAATTGATTATACATGTGATATGGATGATTGTATCTGGTATTAGGATATCATCTATTACTTGAGAAATATGAGTTGTCCAGCAGGAATGAATGATAATCAGAAGAGGACATTAAAATTATAGGCCATCAAGTATGTGATTGTGAAGTGTAAATTGTATAGAAAGAATTTGGATTGCATACTATTGAAATGTGTAGATGAAAATCAGGCTAACAAGTTGTTGAAAGAAATGCATGAGGGAGTTTTTGGTGGGCATTATATGGGTAAAACTATTGCTCATAAAATCTTGAGAGAATGATTCTGGTGGCCCACAATCTTCAAGGATGCAGAGCAGTTGGTAAGGTGGTGTGATGCTTGTCAAAGGTTCTTTGGTAAGCTTAAATTTTTAGGTAATGTGCCATTAAAACTAGTAGAAGTATAGGCTCCTTTCCAACAATGGGGGATTGATTTCATAGGGGAGATACCAAACAAGTCAAGTGGAGGACACTCATGGATCTTAGTTGCCACTGATTACTTTACAAAGTGGGTAGAGGCTATACCTACAAGAAATGCAACTAGTAAGGTGGTAATTGATTTTCTGTTGAATAATATTGTTACAAGGTTTGGTTGCCCTGAGAGAATAGTAAGTGATAATGCAATGTGCTTCAGGTCTGTTGAATATAAGGACTTCTACAAAGGTTTGGGAATTTAGATTTCTAATTCCTCACCTTATCATCCAACAAGGAAATGGACAGACATAATCTACTAATAAGAGTTTGATTAAAATTCTAAAGAGGATTCTTGAAAAGAATAAGAGAGCATGGAATTCAAAGCTACCACTAGCTCTATGGGCTGATAGGGTAACTATGAAGAGGGCAATCAGTTGTGCACCATTTGACCTGGTATATGGAATACATGCAAGAATGCCTCAAAATAATTTTCTGAAAATGTATAAATTTGTGCAATTATATGATGATGACATAGATGATGAGATGCAGTTAAGAATTGAGGACCTCATTAAACTAGATGAAAAAAGGAGAGAGTCAGTTGCAAGAAATGCCAAATTACAGTTGTAGGTTAAGAATTTGTATGATAAAAAGACTGTTGACAGAAGGTTTGAGCCTAGTGATTTGGTGTTAGTTTAGAATGCCAGATTGGAGGATAAGGGAAAACATGGTAAATTTGATCCCATCTGGTTAGGGCCATATTTAATTCATGAGAAATGGGGCCAAGATTCATATATTGTCAAGGAATTAAATGGTGATATTCAAGAATTGCCAGTTCATGGACAATTCTTGAAGAAATACTTCAATTGAAGGTATTGTATTTTCCATGAACAATAGTTAGGTCTGTATAAACTATAAATTCTATAAATAAGTTGCTTTCCCCTATTCCATTTTGTTTTAGTTCTTAGGGTTTTGCCCTGTGGCTCTCAGTTGTTCAAAATTTTGTCCAGTAGGTGGTCTGCTAAAACCAGTGATTCTATATTCTTGTTGTGCCTACAAGAGCCACACATCCCTAGATAGAGTCACTGTTAGAACTTGAAAGAATTTCCATGGTTTTATGTCTTTTATCTAGTCTTTCCCTACAAATTTTCATGGCCTTAGCATATTTTTTTTGGTCTCTGTATCATTTTTCATGTCTCTAGCTAAAACCCTAAGCAGAATATTCAAAAAACTAGCCATTGTGTTCAAAACCTTTTAAAAACCCTGGCCCTGTTCTAATTTTAAGTTACCTTTATTCAAGCCACTTAAAGTCCTAATTTGCATATGCATATTTCTTTCCAAGCTTGTCACTTGTTCGCATGTTGCCTTCCGGTCACATCTTTTCATTCTATGAACTGGCGATTACTTGTTTATCGCTGGTTCACTTGGTTTCTTGATGGTTATCTATTTCTTCCAGTGATTGGGTGAACATTGTGTTCATGTATTCTCCTGTTCCTAGTGGCTTATCTCTTAACTATTTGTGACTTGGCATGGAGGTTTCCTTTTCTTTGGTCACATGTTTGTGTTATTTTCTGGGCCCGATCTTCTGACATCTCTATCTGATGGTTAGCGTAAGTTCTTATAGGATTTGTCAGAAGCTTGAGATCTTACGCCAATCATTGATCTTTCTTGATGATGTAGCATTCTTTTCAAGTGGGTCCACATGCCAAGTATGTTGATTTGGTGGTATATAATTAGTCAATGAGAGTATGAAGTGGAATCCTATCAGTGGGACCATTTTTCTTGGCATCCAGGCAGGTTAAAGTTCAGTTTGATCTTATGGCTGTCGTTATTCTGCCAAGATGACATCGTTGACCTTTAACGCAGTGGTATAGCAATAGTCATTGATTCTTGTAAAGGATTAGTGGGTCCAAGGTGACACGTATGCACAATTGATGATATTTTATTGGTACATGTATTAACACAGTGGCATGTTGTCAGTGGGACCTAGTTTCTAGATGTGTCAGAGGGTCCTAACACTGTCAGTCGATCAATGATGGGTGTATGTTCTTATGGGTTTTGTCAGAGGTTTCAGATCTTGTGATGTCTGTTGATTTCATATTCTATCAGAGGGTTGTCAGGGCAAGGAAAGATTCTTAGATCAATGGTTGTCTTATGATTTGATGGAATCTAGGAGGGCTATGTGATCTTGAGACTACCATTGATCTTCCTGATGCGGGCGCAATATAATTTCCTCAGTCTTTTGGCGGCCTGATAAATTTTAATGTTTTTTTCTCATTCACAAAATGAAATGGTGATATTCTAAAATGGCTAGCGATTCAGCGAGTGTGTATTCACATGATCGCTAAAATTTTTGGCAGTATTATAAAGTGTTTCATGAACTGGTGGAGACCTTCAGTCACCAGTTCGCTAGATGTAGTTGGGATGAGTTAAAGTCCCTTTGGTCACCAGTTCATGGGGTTAAGTGGTGAGTTAAGGTTTTGTTTCATGAATAAGAAATGCCTTGTTGCATGTTTGCTGGAGGTAAACCTGAGGTGTCTAGTTGAGTTAAGATCATAAAAGACTGTGAAAGGGAGGAATCAAACGGTCAGGACTTAAAGTTGATTTAGATTCAAATGATGACCACTGATTTGTTGCTGGCACTTGAAACTGACCATTTGTTTTCAAATTCAAATTTCTTGGAGGGTTTCCTGTGACCGAAAGGACTAGAATTCAATGCAGAAGTGACTGGAGTTGGTAAGAGATGATCTGTTTGCCATTGCAGTGTGGTCCAGGGTGTGCCATGTTTGTCTATAGGGGTTTGTACTATGTTGGTTTGTGCTCAAGGCATGTTGCAGGTTGACATTTTGTGAATTTTTGTGATTCTTAGTACCTTCTCAGAGAATTTATCATGATTAGAATCACTTCAAGATTTTCTTTCTCTTGGTTTTTTGAGTTTCTTCTCCTATAATAAATTTGTGACCGTTTCTGGTGGGTTTAGTGGGTGAAACCCTAACCCTAGTTACTCGAAGCTTGATGCATCCTCTTTGAAGATTCCAAGGTGACTAGTGGTGGTATATATTGTAGGATTTTTGACTTAGTGTAGGTTCCAAAACTTTCGTTTGGTCCCTAGTTGTTGTTGATGGTATTATACTGATCAAGGAGAGCCTGGATTTTGGGTCTTTTCCTTTGGTATTTTGTTGCTTGGTAATGTATTGATTTCTGAAAATTAATGAGAATACACTTGAATTCCTATTTCAAATCTCTGATTGTCTTCTTTTTCTGATTTTGGATTCATATATGTTAAGGTCACAAAGTGGATTAGCATATGGTAAACAAAGAGTATTGTGAGATCAGCTTGGAGTTCCTAACAAACTTAGGATTAAAGCCTTTAGGCTGATTTCAGTGAGTTCATTATTAGATTGGAATTTGATGATCATGTTTGGGAGTGAGGGGAGTAATAGGAAAAGCACTTACTCTAAGTTCATATTTGTTTGAGTTAATTTTTAGTTGATATATGTTATCAAGTGACTCTTTGTCCTAGTTAAGGCACTGATCTCTACTCTAGAGGTAGTCCATCATCATCAATCACACAAACAAATTAAATGATCAAATCCTTAAATCAGTTAGTAAAGAGTATATTGGTATAACATTTTATGATTCCTTTGAAGAAGTGAATCAAGGGTACACCCACCTGAGCTTTAAGGCTCAAAGTGTAGGAGGATCTCTTTTGATCCTTGTTAATTGGCCCTCTTCCTTGTTGACTTTGGACTTGTGATAGACTCAAAAGTTATATTAAAGTTATCCATCAAAGTATAAATCTACAAGTTGAAGATCAAAGGGAACTCCCAACAAGATCTATGGCCAAAAAGAGCATGGTCAAGTGGTTTAGCTCTAGCATCTAATCTGTGACTGAGAGGACCATGACCTAGATAACCCATTTTCTTGATGAGAGTATACCCTCTTCCATAGACCTTAGGAGAGGGAGAGAATTTTTCATTATGCAAGTATTTTTCTTCTCTAAAGATCCAATCCTTTACAACTACCTCTTCTTTTTCATCCTAGATGGGCACTAAGGACTCTACAAATGTATCAAACAAGGTCATAGCTGAAGACAAAGGACGCATCTCTTGTAAAGGTCTGTCATAGGACCTAGGTGAGACTGGCAATTTTGTAAAGGAGTCAATTTGATATCCCCCCATACCAAGGTCTATGGATTTGAACTTATTCTAGCATTGTGCTAAAGTGGCATCAAAATCCTCTACTTCTCTATTGAGAGGAACATGAGTCCCTACTGAAATTGCATTAACAGATAATGTGCTATCCCTGGGTATACAAAATTCTACTCCATTATAGGGAAACTGAACACATTGTTGATAAGTGGACAAAATTACTTGCATGTCATGGATCCATGGTCTACCAAGCATGATATTATATGCTAGAGGACTAGCATCAAAAATCTGGAACAAAATGTCCTTTTCCATAGGGCCAATCCTGACAGGAAGGATGACCAACCCTTTAGAACTTCTCTTAGCCTCATCATAGGCTTTGATGGTGATTTTCTTCTGGGTATCAATAACTTGCTCAGAATAACCCAGTATCTTCAACAAACTCAAGGAACAAATGTTGAGCCCAACACCCCCATCAATCAACACATGCCTGACATGGGTTTTGTGAATCATGACTTCGATATGAAGGGAAAGATTATGCGGATGGCTCAAAGCTTTGTCATCTTCTTTTGAGAATGTTAGGTAATGAGGGCTAGCAAGGTGGTTGACCATGTTCTAGAATTGGTCAACATCTATGTTGTTAGGAACATTGGTTGTATGCAAAGCATCCTCAAGGAAATGCTTAAGTCTTGGGGAAAATTCCAAGAGTTCAAAAATTGAGATTTGAGCTAGTGTTCTTTGTAACTGGTCAACAAGATTATAGCTCATTTTAGGGTTGACTATTGACTTGGTGGTGACATTCTTGGATGTCACTTGCTTGGGTTTTTTGGACTGATTGGAACTAGGACCTCTAATAACCACGGGACCTTGACCTTGGCTTCTAGTGACAATGTTAAGAGCTTGGGATGACCTTTGAGAGTGAGGACCCCTAAGCACCACCATAGGTTCTTCATCAAATATACGGGGAGAGCTCACATCATGACCATAAGAATCTTTGTTTCACATCATGTTGACACTTTCCTTGACAATCTCAAGCATATTCACCATGTTTTCTGCACCTGTGTAGGTATAGTTGATTTCAACCTTGCCATTCTTGGGTTTAGAGTTTCCCCCTTTTCATATTTGGGCAAAGGCTCATTGAATGCCTTATGGTCTGCATTAGTGTTCAACCCATCAATCTGAAGTTTGCCACTTTCAATAAGATCTTGAACAAGGTGCTTAAGTTTCTAGCAATGCTCAATGTCGTGGCCAATGCCATTGTGGAATTTGCAGAATGCTTTTTCATTCCACCAATGTAGCTTAACGTCAGGTATGTGAAAGTTTGATGGATCTTGTGGTTGTGCAAGATTATTGGCAATAAGGGTCTTGAAAACATCCTCATAGGAGTCTCCCAGTTTGGAAAATTGTCGCCTCTCCTTCTTAGGCTTTTCTTGATACTTAGGTTTATGCTCTTGTTGGTTGGAGGATGTGTTGAGCTTCATAGCTTGGACTGCACTAGACAAATGGAGGACTCCTTGATCCTTGGGTTGGGAAGAGTCCACAACTCCATTTTTTACTACTTTCTTATTCTTGTTCTAGTGTGAATGTTTACCTTTGTCCTTATTGGTATTGTTAGGATTTTGACCATTTTTGTTATTGCTATGTTTGATCAAAATGCCTTGCTCTTTTAGGACATCCTCTATTTGACATGCAGTCTCAACCACAGTATTGAAGGAATCAAAGACCATTTTCTAAACCTCATAACACATTTCAGGCACCAAATTACTAACAATGATGTCAATCCTTTCATGCTCAGGAATAGTCCTAGAATAGCGAGAGCACAATCATCTCCACCTTTGTAAGAAGGTAACAAAGGATTCCCCTTGGTTTTGTTTCAAATTGCATAAGTCCAACATAGTGACTAATCTTGACAAGTTGTATGCAAAATGTTGAACGAATCTATGGACAAGTTCTTTGAAAGTTTTGATGGGAGGGGTTATGTTGGTAAACCACTCCATGGCTTGGACCTTGAGGCTCCTTGGAAATAGTCTCATAAGATAGGAGTCATCTTGGTGAAACTCAAAACTCATGATATAGAACTAACACACATGATCATGTGGGTCGCCATTGCCATCATACTTGTCATATTGGGAGATTTTGACTTTTCTAGGAAAGTCCTTCATACTCACACTTCTATCAAAAGGATTGGGACAAATAGAATCAAGTGAAAAGGAACTTTTAGGTGCCAACACCTTTTCCATCATACGTTTGAGTTGTTTGATCTCCTCTTCTTGAGAGGGTCCTTGTTTCTTGATTCATCTATCCACATCAAAGTTGTAAGGGACCCTGGCACCCTTGCTAATTAAGCTCTCTAGGAACCTATCTTTATTTTGATCAAGATACTTCTCCACATATTGTTGGAATAGTGGCTCTTGTTTCATCCTCATAAAATCTTGATCATCAAAATTTACACTACTTCCTCCATGTTGAGAGCCATGATGAGCTCGTTGGGAGGGTTGTCTTGAGTTCCTAGGAGGTGTTCTTCTCCTATGTTGTGAAATTATCCTTCCCATGGGACTAGGAGATCTTGAAGGGGTCCTTGACCACCTTGTACTTCTTGGGGTTCTTGAGGGAGTAGAGGGTGGAGAGTTGTTTCCACTATTGGTACCCCTATTATTGAATTGGTCATTGAATTGTTGGGCTAGAAGCCTATCTTGTTCCTTTTGGAATGCCTTTCTTCTCAACTCTAGCAAGGCTTTTTTCTCTTCCTCTACGTGTCTAAACCTTTCTTCTTTAGTGGCTTGTTCATCCAAAAAGGCTTTCTTTTCATGCTCAATTCTTTTAAGCCTTTCATTTGCATATCTTGAGGTTGTTTTGAGTGGAGAGTTGGACCTTGAATGTTTGAACAAGTCATTAGTGAATGCTGCATTCACATGAGTATCACTAGATTCATTGTTTTGGTCTTCATGTTGTGATCATGCATCTTGGTGAGCTTTCCCATAATGGCTTTCAACTCTTTGATGGGCATCTAAATATCTTGAGTTAATAGGGGGTGATTCAGGGTTATTGTCATCACCAAACAACATGTTATCCCTATGTCTTTGGAAAATGTCATCAAGAGTTTGATCCATTGCTTCTATTTGTTTTCTAGTCAAGGTGTAGCTCATGTCCATATTTGATTGAGAAGATGGTAAAGAGGTACTCAACTCACTAGGATTGCTCTTTGGGTCAAACCAAGCTTCAAACTCACTCCTAGGTGATTGATCAAAGATGGGTTTCTTTCCCTTTCACTTTTGACGAGTTTGGACTAAGGCTAATTGTTCAAAGACAAATTGAGGTCATTTTCCTTGACTAACTTGGTATCTTGTTGTAACTGACATGAAAGAAAAAAAGACCCTCGGTGATAAGATGACCCTACAAAATGTTAATACCAAAATAGGATAGTAAAAATGTTCAATTGTCTAAAAAGAGATGGTAACATAGAAAGCTACAAAAGGTGTAAACCAACACTGCCATAGAGGTGTATAATAAAAGGATGAGTATCCTAACACATATGGACTAGGAGGATGGATTTACCAAAATAATTGAAATTGAAATTGAATTTTGATGGAAGTGAATTGGACAAAAGAGTACTAAAAACCTCCAAGTGTGCTACCAAAGAATCTAAAGGTGTACTTTTTCAACAAGGATAATTCCTAACTTATCAATGCCAAGCAAGGCTACTTTGCAAAATTAGAGAACACTAATTCAAGGGGTCTAAATATAGGAACCCAAGGTACAAATAGGATTCTAGTAATAGAGTAAGTCACCTACTAAAATCTAGTCAACTAAGGAAAGACTAAAAATTGCATAGACTAGACAGGTAGCAAAAAGACTTTGTGCGATAGTTTCCAGGCTAATAGTATGATAATTTTTGACCAGGCAATATTTCATAGTAAGCAATGTGACAGTTTCTAGGCAGCTTGTACGATACTTTCTAGGAAAGCAATGTGATAGTCTTCCAGTGACAAACTATCGCACGATAATTTTGGTATAATGTGCGATACAGTTTCAGGATCGTACGACTCTTTACCAGTGAGTGCTAAAAATCTCAATTTTAAGGGCAGTTTGGTCAAAATTTTAGTTTGAATGTTGGATTTTTTTATTTCAAGTATAGTGCCAATAGTAAATAGATAGGTTTGCAAATAGTAGGTGATCAAACATGTCATAAAACACTTGCATAATGGCAAAAGCAACCTTGCCAAGACAAGTAATTATGATATCAAAGCAATAAAATCCTATGAATGCTACCGTGATGTTTGATATTTGAGAATGTTTACATGGGTAGATCATAGTGATAACACTTCAAGTACTTACTAGCTTAAAAATTCAATGGCTCAATACTTAACAACTTGGCCCACACTTGATGCTCCATTGCCTCACACAAAGTGGTTACCCATAATAGATATTGACTTTGTCATGGAAGCGCCAATGACACAACCAAAGGAACATAGATGGTGAGTAATCTTGGGGTGATCCGGGTTAGTCCACTAAGATCAATCCTTGCACCAAGAAGCTAAGAAACAAAATTGGGTGGCTTCTATCTATGGTTCTTAATAAGGGCTTCCGTTCGTAATACACCTCTTGCTCCCCAAAGGGACTCCTTACCTTGTGGCAAGTAATGGACCTCATGGCCACAAGAGTACCTTAAGAATTCTTGCTCAACATTTTCCTCATGGTCACAATCCTACAAGTACTCACATCAAGCGAAGACAAGTACTATATCTACCAAGGTTTTGTGTCCTTGATAGACTTGAGTTTATAGTGGGTTGGAATAGCCAGCAAAAGGCTGGTCCCCACTTGGGTCATTCCTCTTGATTTCTCAAGAGAAGGCCCACTAAAGGATTCTAAAAGCTAAACAAAGAGTGGATCAAACTTTGAGTGTCAGGATTTTTGTTTCACCTCAAGGGTGAAGAGGATTTTTTTACTATTTTTTTGGTTTTTTTCTTTTGACTAAGAGATTGAACCCCTGCTGCTGTCATTATGTCTGTATTGAATTTTTTGGTGAAAGAAGGTTCAACCACATTAAGGTAGTGATTCATTGCTTGGTCATTGGGAAAGTAAAGTAGGTCATTTGGTTTGGTTTGGTTTGGTCCCAATCAATGAGGTGCGGATTTATCAAAAGTAAGGGTTCATTGGGTAAAATGTCACCAATAGGCATTATGGACATGACTTCATTTGAGGGTTCATACATTGTATCATTTAGATCTATGACATGCGCTTCCTCAAGATGATCCATGGAAGAAGGATCAAAGTCCCCTTCACTTGAGTCCTCATCAACCTCTATAGGAAACAACATGGGAAAATCCACAAGTGGGTTAAAACTAATGTTTGAATCTCCCTCCTCTAAAGGTATCCAAAATGTTTCTATCCATGCTCCATTGGTAGGTACTTGCTTGATATTAGGCCTTTGAATAGGAGGTTCTTCACTAATTTGAGCTTCTCGCCTTGGAATTTTTGCATAAGTATGTATAGCAATCACTTCCTTGTCATGACATGATTCATCTGATAAAGTATCCCATTCATAATCCTGAGAGTCATCACTATCTCCTTCGGATTCTAAGGCATTTATGTGAGGATAAAAATCTTGCATTGGGCTTGAACTTTCTCCTTTGCATTGAAAACCTACTCTAGATTTTTCATGACTTGCCCTCCAAATAGGTTCTATAGGTTCCAATAATCCCCTATTTCTTTGGCCTGAGGGTCCTCTTCCCTTGTATCCCATCTTTTGCATTATATCAAAGTCTTTTCCATATTGCTCAGTTTGTATCTTTACATGCTGAATTCTTTCCATGGGAGTGTTGGAAGTATCTGCCTCATCATGGTAAAGCCATTGAAGGATGTCATCTTCTTCCTTATCCCATGCTGCTTTGTTATCTTCCCTTACAAAATAGGAATTATACTTATGTTCTTTTGATGGTTTACCATGTGATTTTGGAGATGTGGGCATGTCAAATAGAGAAACAGAATATTCCCCTATCCCTTTTGAACTAATCTTGCATTGTTTTTCAAAGTTGTTCATCATTTCACTCATGTGTTGGTAACGATCTTTCTTGGCTTTTTCCTTTTCTTCTTTGGTAGGTTTATAGATTACTGTTTCCAATTTAGGTGCTATGTATGAACTTTCCATTGCATTTGGGCCCTTGTAGCTCACTTTTTCCTTTCCCTTAGTTGATGTCGATGAGCTAGCTTGAGGAGGGTGTGGAGTAACATTTATTGTTAGTTCCTTCATTTTAACATCTTCAATTGTGGTTTCTTGAATAATTCCTTCCAGGTTATGTGGAATGTATAAGTCATGAGGAGGTTTGAGTGAATTGCAATATTGGAATGGGTTAGAGTCTCCTCCAACTGTGATTTCTTCACCCATGTATGAAAATTTTATGCATTGATGGTACGTGGATGGGACTGCTTGCATCTCATGAATCCATGGTCTACCCAACAAAATATTATAAGTTAATTTCATGTCTAGCACTTGGCAATTGGTGTCCTTCTTGATAGGTCCCACTTGGATGGGCAATACAATCATACCATTAAAAGCTCTTTCAGCTTCATCATAAGCTTTAATGGTGATTTTCTTTGTAGGGTCAATGCAAGACTTAGATAGACCTAAGGATTTGACAAGACTTAATGTGCAAATGTTGAGACCAGCCCCTCCATCAATGAGAGCTCTCTTGACTCTATGCCTTTCGATTAAGACCTCTATATGCAATGGTAGATTTTGAGGATGGGTTATAGACATGTCATCTTGATCGGAAAATGAAAGACAATGAGGTGCTACAAGATGACCTACCATATGTTGAAACCTTTCTGTCTCTAAGTTAGTAGGAACATGTGTCTCTACTAGAGCTTTTTCCAAAATCTCCTTATGGTTTAGTGACAACTTCAATAATTCTAAGATAGATATTTGTGTTGGAGTATGTTGCAATTGATCAACCAAACTATAAGGCCTTGCTATTGTAGAAGACTATTTGACTACAATGTTAGATGGTGGGATGTTAGTGCTTTGAGGAGCTATCCCTTGTAGGGTTATTCTAGAATTCTGCCCTCTTACAATGACATTTGATGCTTCCTTTTGAGGTTGTTCATTAACTATTATAGCATTAACAATATGATCATAAGGTGGTGCAAAGTTGAGATTATTGGCACTTTGCTTCTTGTTATTTGATGACTCTCCCTTATCATGTTTGTAAAAAGGTTGTTTGAATGCCATATGATCTTCATTATTGGGAGGTCCGTCAATGGTGATCGTGTTGTTATCAATTAAATCTTGCACTACATTTTTTAATTGTAGACATTCATTTGTTGTGTGTCCTCGAATTCTGTGATACTCACAATGGTTATCGGCACTCCACCAACCAGGCTTATTATTTGGCTCGTAAGGCTGAATTTTGGGTAGAGTAATGACATTATTAGCCATGAGAACCTTTAATGCCTTTTCAAGGGGTTCACCCAAGGGTGTGAAGTTCTTTGAGGGGGTTGGCCTCAGGTATTTATCAAATTTAATATTCCTTGAATTATCTCCTTGATTTCCATTGTTGGTGTGATTGTTGTTGGATGGTGCATTAGAGCTCTGATTGGTATTATTCACTTGATTAGGTGTCCTTGTAAGAGAAAAGGGGACCACCTTCAAGTTGCTAGATTCAACTACTCCATCATTCACAATTCCTTTATTGTTATTCTTATAACAACTATTACTATTAAACCAATGATTCTTCTGATTATTGCCATTGTTGCCACTGTTGGGGTTGTTCTTATTATCTTTGTACAGTTTGAGTTCTCCACTTTTGACCAACACTTCCTCCGTGGTTACTCCATTTTCAATTAGATCTTGGAAGGTCTTTGGACATTGCATTTGTAAGCAGTAGTTTAACTCATTACTCAAACTATTTATGAAGATATCCATCTTCTCTTTTTCAGGCACACTTCTAGGATATCTTGCAAAAACTGTCCTCCACCTTTGTAGAAAAGTGAGGAAGGCCTCTCCATCTTTTTTTTTTGTGTTTCATAATGTTATCATCATGACATCATGTTTAATGTTATATGAGTAATGAACCATGAATTTTGATGCTAACTCTTCAAAGGTTTTAATGCCCGAGGGTAACTTAGAAAACCACTCCATAGCCATGCCTCCTAAGCTTCATGGAAATAATCTCATTAAATATGTGGTATCATGCATGAACTCTAAGCTCAATGCACAAACCTCCCATAAGTGATCTTGAGGATCCATTGTTCCTTCGTACTTGTCATATTTAGGAAACACAACATTGATCGGGAATGGCACCATAACCAAGCTTTTATCAAATGGGAATGGGCACAATGCTTCTATAGAGAAAGGCTTGGGAGACCTTCTTTGCTTGATGTTGTCTAGTTGCATTTGAAATGCCTTGAATTGTTTGTTCATGATGTCTAAGGTACTTTCCTCAACTTCTGATGTTTTAAGTTGGTTGACATCAAAGTCATGGGGAAGCTTGAGACCTTTTTGTGCTAAGTCTATGAAATGTTTTTCTCTATCTAGGTCCATTGCCTTTTCCATAAGCTTTCTGAAATAAGGACATTGGACAACCTCACTAACTTTTTCATTTGTGGCATCTTTTGCCGTTAGTTTGGTGTTATTTTGAGTATGAGTTTGGTTAACTCCGTGAGCACTTGGATCTACTCCTTCATTGTTGGTATTTCCTTGGTTATTAATATTGCTCTGGTTATTCATGTCATTGCCTCCACTATTGGCATTACCTTGGTTAGTGAAATCAATGCCACTATTATCCTTACCACTCAAACTACCCTGATACATCATGTTGTCTTCTTTTTCTTGTTCGGGTGACTTTTGTGGTACTTTAGGAGTAGTTTCATCTCCGAGATAAGGGAGCTTTTGTCTCAAATAAGTCCCGTCATCTTGCAAGGTTTGCTTGATGTAATATGATCTAGTGAATGCAAGCATGAACCTTGGATGCACGTTAAGACTACTTGGATCTAATCCTTTGCAAAATTTTGACAGATATGTGAAACAAGATTTTTGACCAGACTGTAAGTTGGATCAGCGAAAACTCAAAAAAGGGTATTCAAATTGATATTCAAAATTTTTTGATTCTTCCTGGAAGTACTCTCTGTTTGACCTTTTTGTTTTCTAGGCATGACTAAAACAAGATCAGGCATGTCTGAAACCTATCTAAGCATATACTAATTTGGTGAAGGCGGTACTCTGTAGGTTCTTAGGCGATACTTTACTATTTCCAGGTGGATTTTTAGTTTATTCAGGCGTGTCTCAAATGTCTTTGAGCATGACTTTAGTGTGTATACATGTGTTTAAGAAAGTCATAGGCGTGACTAAAAGTCTGATAGGTGAGTGTGTTTTGTGTACAGACGACACTTCTCTGACCAGGGTATAATATTTTAGATTTTTTTTAAAAAAACTTTTGATCAGATATTTTTGAAAATTTCTTGTTTTGAAAATTGAAAACAAATGCAACACCCACATAAATGTCTCTAAACAACAACTAATGTGTATATTCTTGAATGTTTTCACAAGTATAGCACAAGAATGAATTCCAAACAGCCTACCTAGAGTCAAATTGGTTTGTAAACATGGCTCTACAAGGTGGCCTTTCTAATTTAGCTGGGATTTAATAAATGTTTTGTTCAAATGAATTAAAATTTGTCATCCCCCAAGTATGTTAAGGGGCTTCCCACACACACCAAGGCATGATTTTGCACAATCCGTAAAGACTACTAGAGGAAGTTTGAAAAGATTAAAATCCCTTTGTCATGCACCCCATTAAGGATGCATGCATTTCATTTTATAGTGGGTCAGATTCTCGTGGCAAAAGCAAGTGTATCCCACTTTGGGCTGTCCCTCTCACTAGCCTCGCTAAGGCAAATTCGGGAGGTGAGCCCACTAAATCTCTAGCATGTTCATTTTGCAAGTAAGGTAGATTTTGAATTTTAAGTAAAGTTTTTGGGAGTTTGTTTCACCAAGAAGGTGAAGAGCATATCCCTAACTTTCCTTTTGATTCTCAAACACTTCAAACACTTAGTTCTTTTTCAACCTCTTGACAAGGAGGTTCTTAGAATTGAAATGTGTGGTTCAATTTCTTCTCTATTAAAGCTAGGTTTAAATGACAATGCCACAAGTTAAGGGAATGCAAGCTTGTTTGAGTAGAATACCTTTCCTTGTAGCTAGCAAAAGGCTAGGGGCATTTTTGAGTTATTGATTTTCATTTTTCACTTACTCACCTTGGCAGTTTGCTCCAACTCCCTCCTCCAACAAGTTATTCCAACACAACCAATTCACAATGAGGGGAAACCAAACTTGCATGTAATCAATCAAAAGATTTTAGTGAAAGAAGCTTTAATCTCAAGGTTCATAAATCCAATTTAGAGACACAAATTTCTACTTATAAGATTCAATCACAACTAAATATTTCTCATATACTTGGACATCCTCATCTAGTGTGGATTCAAGGACAGCCTTTGTATGCACTTGATTCTCCTTCTTTATTTTCTTTGCCAATGCTTTTCCCTCCTTGTTGAACCTGCTTTCTGGCTTTTTCACTCTCGAATGTCTGCTCATTTACTAGTTAACAACAAACACAGAGAGTCAAATTTTCAAATTTTATCAAATTGAACTTGAAAATAGCAAATTAAATGCAAGTGACATCCTCCAGCTAGTAGGTGTGAATAAATCACTCAGAGGCGTGACTTTATTGAATAGACACAACACTTCTCAGTGCACAAGAGACATTAATAATAGCACAGGCGGTAAATCTATTATGCAAAGCATAAACAAAACTCTAAATCCGTGGCAAATAGTCAATGTAGAGCGACATCCAAAGCTTCTAAAGTGATAAAGATATTATCACAAGTGTAACATTAATGATCAAAGGCATGATAATCTCAATTACTACGTGATAGAAAATTTCTCCTTAAGCATGATATTAAGTCAAATGTGCAATGCAAAGAGGAAATTAAAGCGATAGAAAATAAGTGATACATGATACTTCCCTGTGTTTAGGCATGATTTGAAGCCATAAAGGCTGAATGCTTTGCCATTCTAGGCATGATTTTCCAGCTAACAGGCGTAAGATTAGGCTTCTAAAGTGACACTGTAAGGATTCTAAGTGTGAATAGATCTCCAGTAGGTTTGACTTTAGAAAATTCCTGCAAAAAACACATGGAAATAGACAAAAACATATGCAAAGATGATTTAAATCACAAATTTGTTAGTATTTGAGGCTCAAGGCCCCACGGTGGGTGCCATTTGTGTCTGTGAGTTTAACACCTTCATGAAATTAAGATCAAGTAGCAACAATTTAAGCTAAATACAAAGGAAATTTACTCTAAAATGCAACTACAATCTATAACATCTCATGGATCTCTAGAAAGAAGTGGTAAGTGAGCTCTCAGCTACAAATCCTCACTAGTGACACCTCTAAAATGAGAATAATGCTGCTATGATGCTTCTAAATGCTTATTCTATGATGAATTTATGCTTAATCTAGCTCCATTGATAACAATGCAATGATAAAATGCTAAAATGATAACTCTAAATGCTCAAATGCTTCAATTGCTCTTAGAAAATGATCTCAATTGACTATAGTAACAATGCTTTTCAATTGAAATTCTAAGATTATAATGCTCTCCAAAATGCTTCATACTTATAGTAATTTCCCAAGGGTAGGGGGTAGAGTGAGTTGATCATGGTTATGCTTGGGTAAGGTCAATTGGCTTTTCTTTGTCTATAAATGGGGGGACAAGGAGGGGACAATCATTTAAATGGTTTCAAAAGGCTGGACCATTTCAACAAAAGTGAGTGATTTGTGTCCATTTTGTCTCCAATTTGCTTTGTTGAGGAAATTATGATTTTTTAATTAATTAAAGTAATTAAATTTAGCCATGAAGGGTAAGAGGTTCATTTTGATTTTTGCTTTCAACAACTATGTCATCAATTGAATTTAATCAATTTCATAGTGTTTTTCCCCTTTTCAAGCTTTATTTAATCATTTAATTGAATTTTCCTTTGATTTGAACTGCCTTTGTTCCATTTATTAATTTTTCTTTCTATTTTGATGATTTGATGCACCTTTCGATTGATTTAAGCCTTTGACCAATTTTCTGTGTCGACAATTATAAGCAAAATGTTGGACAAATCTTTGGACAAGTTCTTTAAATGTCTTCACTAGAGGAGTAAGGTTGGTGAACCACTCCATAGCTTGGCCTTTTAGACTCCTTGGGAATAATCTTATTAAATAGGAGTCTTCATGATGAAAAGAAAAGCTCATTATATAAAATTGTCTAACATGGTCATGAGGATCACCAATGCCATCATATTTGTCATAAGTTAGGAACTCAACCTTCTTAGGAAATTCAATCATCACCACACTTTTGTCTATAGGGTTGGAACATATGGAGTCCAAATTAAATGTGCTCTTAGGAGCCCTCATCCTTTCTATATCCTTTTGCATTTGCATGATCACCTCATTGGTTGAAAGATTCTGTTTCTTAATCTTTTGGTGGACATCAAAATTATATGGGACCTTAGCACCTTTGTTGATGAGACTTTCTAGGAATTGGTCCTTGTTTTGTTCCACATATCTTTCCGCGTATGCTTGAAAAGCTGGTTCTTGTTGCATAGTCATAAAATCCATTTTATAAAAGTTGGCATAACTTCCTTCATGTCTTGAACCATGATGTGCTCGTTGGGAGGGTTTTTTTGAAAGTCTATGAGGTTACTGTCTCCTATGGTGATCATATCTTGAAGTCCTTCCTCTAGGACTTGGGGACCTTGAGGGTGTCCTTGACCTTCTTCTAGGAATTGGTGAAGAGGTAGATGGGGGTGAGTTGGTCCCACTATTGGTACCCCTCCCATTAAATTGATTTTAGAGTTGTTGTGCGTAGAGCCTATCTTCTTCTTCTTGGGTGACTCTTTTTTTTATGTCCAATAATGCACGTTCCTCTTCCTCTAGTTGTCTAAATTTTTCCTTTTTGGTGGCTTGTTCATCTAGATAGGCTTGCTTCTCCCTTTCAATGCTTTTCAATCTTGTATTTGCATATCGAGAGGTATCTTTAAGTGGAGAAGATTGTCTTGAATGCCTTATTGCATTGGCTGCGTTGATGTGATGGTCACTAAATTCATTATTCTGGTCCTTGTGTTGTGACCCTGAGTCTGAGTGAGTTTGCCTATAATGTCTCGCAGCTCGTTGATGAGCATCAAAATACCTTGTGTTGTTGGGGGGTGACCCGGGTGGACTAGCATGAGAAGAACACCAAACACTCTAGTACTCCCATGTTGTTGGAAAATATCCTCAAGAATTTGATTCATGGCTTCTCTTTGTTGTTGAGTGAAAGTGTAACTCATGTCCATACTTGATGAAAGTGGTGCTAAAGAGGTGCTCACTTCACTAGGATTACCTTTTGGATTAAAACAAACCTCAGATTCACTTTTAGGAGATTGATCAAAAAGGGGTTCTTTTCCCTTGTGCTGTTGATGAGTCTTAACTGGTGGTAATTGGCTAAAGGCAACAGGGGGTTGCTTCCCTTGATTGACTTGGTACCTCATTGTAACTGACATGAAAGAAAGAGATTCTTGATGATGGGTTAATCTCTCAAAGTGTCAATTCCAGCCTAGGATAATTGAGATTCTCTATTGTCCAAAGAGAAGATGAAAAGATAGAAAAATAAAAGGCATCACCAACATTGTCAAAGAGGTGCTTCAAATCAAAGGGTGAATACCCTTGCACTTTTGAATCAAGAGGTTGGACTTAGCCAAAATTCAAATTGAAATTGAGATATATGAAAAATGATTTGGACAATAATAGGATCAGAATTCTCCAAGGGTGTAATCAACAATCTTAAAGATAAACTTTTCACTAATACTAGCTTTCTAACTTGGCAAATTATTTTCAAGGTAACCTTATAAATCAATTGAAATGATCTCTAGAAGGCTAAAATCAAAAATTTACAATCAAAATAGGTCTCTAACAGCGAGGTCAGAAAACCTACTCAAAGGCCAGGTCATACTACAAGCAACTCAATGACTAAAACTAAGAATACTGCTGAAAATATCCAAGTGACAGACTCCAGGTAAACCAGACGATATACCTAAGATCGGGTGATACTTCACGTGATGCCAGGTGATAGATCTCAAAACTGACAGGCGATAGACCTAATAACTATTAGGCGATACAGTTCCAGTTGAACTATCACGTGATATTTCTCTCTTAAGCAAGTGATGCTGATGCAATTTTTGACCAATTTGTGCAAAATTTCAAGTTTTTAAGGTCTGATTTTGGATTCTCTGAATGTTTAGGGTGAAAATGTCTAATTTCAATCACAAATTTAATAGCATTTGGATAGGTTTACAAATAGTAGGGGATCAAACATGTCTCCAAACACTTGAAACAAGGGCAAAAGCAACCTTGCCAAGACAAACACTTGTGATATCAAAAATAAAATTGCACCCTATGGAAGCTACCGATTGTTTGTATGTTGAGAACATTTACACTAGTATCACACAATCAAAGAAACTTCAAGCAATATCTACCTACAAGACAAGGCTCAATACTTACCAACTTAGCCCACAACTTGATGCCCCCTTGCCTCACACCAAGTGGTTGCCCACAAGAGATATTGGCTTTGTCATGGAAGTGTCAAATAACACAACCAAAGGGACACATATGGTGAGTATCTTAGGGTGATCCGGGTTAGTCCACTTGGATCAATCCTTGTACTAAGAAGATAAGTAGCTAAATAAAGGTGGCTTCTAACCTATGGTTCTTAGTAAGGGCTTTTGTTCATAACACCCCTCTTGCTCCTCATAAAGAACTAGGACCTTGCAGCCTCAAGAGTACCTTAAGAATTCTTGCTCAATGCTTTCCCCATGGTCACAATCCCATGAGCTACTCATATCAAGTGAAGACAAGTGTTATGTCTACCAAGGTTTTGTGTCCTTGATATCCTTGAGATTATAGTGAGTTGGAATAGCCAACAAAAGGCTTGTCCCCACTTGGGTCGTTCCTCTTGATTGCTCAAGAGTAGGCCCGCTAAAGGATCCTAAACTAAACACAAAGAGTGGATATTTTTGAGGTTCAAGGTTTTTGGTTCACCACAAGGGTGAAGAGCATAATCCCTTATCTCAAAAAATTCTCCCAAACACACCAAGAAAATTCAATTACCCCCTTGCTTTCAAAATCCCAAGATGGGTGAAGATTCCTGTTTCACCACAAGGGTGAAGAGCATACTCTCCTCCCACCTCAAAACTCCTACAACAAGGTATTAAGTGCCTATGAAATAAAGAAACTAGTATATGCCACACTCAATAAAGAAAGCAATTAAACAAGCACTTGATTTGGTATTTATGCTTAGGGAAGCCCTGCAAAAACCATTAGTAGCCCTCTTTGACATGCCTTTTTTTTTTTTTTTGGAAAATTTTCAAGCAAGGAGAGCACCTAAAAGCCCAAATTGTCAGCTCCACAATGGTTAGAACAATCCTAAAATCCAATTAGCTCCAAGCAATCTGCTATCAACAAGTATTTAAAGCACTAAAGGTGGAACACTTAACTCTTCAAGTAAACGTGAAGCGAGTCCAAAAGTGGGACACTTAACCCTTCAAGTGAATGCAAAGTGAGTCCAAAAGTGGAACATTTAACCCTTTAAGATAATGTGAAGTGAGTCCAAAAGTGGAACATTTAACCCTTCAAGAAAATATGAAGCGAGTCCAAAAGTGGAACATTTAACCCTTCAAGAGAATGTGAAGCGAGTCCAAAAGTGGAACATTTAACCCTTCAAGAGAATGTGAAGTGAGTCCAAAAAGTGGAACACTTAACCCTTCACACAAACTCAAAGTGAGTCCAAAAGTGAAACATTTAACTCTTCACACCAACCCAAAGTGAGTCCAAAAGTGGAATATTTAACTCTTCATACCAACTCAAAGTGAGTCCAAAAGTGGAACATTTAACTCTTCACACCAACCCAAAGTGAGTCCAAAAGTGGAACATTTAACTCCTCACATCATCTCAAAGTGAGCCCAAAAGTGGAACATTTAACTCTTCACACCAACTCAAAGTGAGTCCACACTTAAGAAAACTAATGAGATCAAGAAAGCACAAAAGGGCAAAACTTTGTGGAACACATAACATTGTTTTCAAGTAGACCCCTCCCCTATGTATGAATGTTGACCTTGCATCCAAAGGGCATTAATGAGGGGCAATTAGAAATAAGTGAGTCCAACACCCAATTTAGCTAACAAGCTCAATCAAAAGTAATCTAAAGTTGCTTATCAATACTAATCACAAATGAAAAAAAGATTGAACAATGGACTATTTAACTTCCCAAGTAAACATAGAGTGAGTCCACAAAGTGGTGCATTTAACCCCCTATGCAAACAAGGAATGAATCCATACCCTTAATCACTCAAATGAGATGTTTGATATTGGAAATGTAACGCCCCGCCAGGGAACCCAAGAGAAAACACTAAAATTAAACTAAGTTATGGAACATTTTTTTTTTTTTTTTTGTTTACTAAAGTTTACAATGGATCCATTGCAAGCCACCTCCTACACCACATCCAGATAACCTACCCTAGATTCACAACAATACCCATCCTGGTTTGTGGCCACTTAAGACATATTAAGTCCCAACAACCAAATAAACAAATAAAGCAAATTCTCATTTTAAAACATAAATTCACTTGGCCACTAATTCAAGTTTTAACCCACCAGGAGGAAATAATAACAGGGATCGGTTTGACCATCCCTTCAAGGTCTCACATTGACCTTAATCCAAAACAAACAAATGAAGACAGAATCCACATTGCACCATGAATAAAATCAACAAACAGATAACTAATAACCACAATCAGTACCCGACCTCTGGATTTTATCCCCCTATTCGGTTATCTAATCCCGTATATAAATCAACTACATCAACAGTATACTTTCATGCACAAACAGTATATGTAAAGAGAACATCTTGCATAAGTAATTAACATGTCGTAAAATAAATCAAGACATAATGATCATAATAACAAGTAATTATTTGATCACACTAGTTAATTACACTAATCAATATATCCACGTCTATAGATTAATAACCATAATGTTATCATTCACTAATGCCTATAATGGTTTGATACAATGTCTTCGTTAACTTATAAAAGATGTCAATGTAACTAAATCGATAATGAAAGTAATGACTAAAGTTAAAGGACTCTAAGGTGATTATAATTTACTCAGTAATTAATCCTAATATTAATTATACAATAGCTCATTAAGTATTAATTCTAGCTAAATCCTTTTAATTAAATTAAATGGTAAACATAATATATTCTCTAATAATAACAAAGTGTCTAATATTACACAATCATAAACAAATCCAAAAAGTGCATTACTCCAATGGATAACAAATTCAAATAATAAATTAATTAAACATTTTATTTAATAGCTTATTCAAAAACATCAAAGCTAGTCAAATTTAAAGTCCCCTAGGTTCCTAATCTACTTTCCACCTCATCTCCATAGTGAATAAAGTAAACAATTTAAAATAAAGCAAATGGATGCAAAACCCAAGGTGGGCGTCCATTTCCAAAAGTGGTTTGAACAAGCAATAAATTAAAAGCATGGGCTAAGACAAAACCCACGCCACTTTTCAAAAAGGGGCTGCAAAAACATTAAATAAGGAGTGGGGGTACTTTGACCAAAGTCCCAAAGCATATGCAAGTGGAGATGACATGTGGCGTTGGGGAGTGGGCTTGGCCCTTAAAATAGATTTAAATATATGTATATTTTATATGATTTTCAAATAATGTTTGTCCTCCAAATTGGATTGGGTCCCACACAAGATTTGGGTTAGAGTTTGCATTGAATTTGAATATGCAATTTATTTATTTTAGAGTTTGAGTATGCATTTATTCATTTTAGAGTTTGAATATGCATTTATTCATTTTATAAATTACAAGTTGGTAGAAATAATATTAAATATTGACTGTGTTTTTTTTTATGAAAGGAAATGTTTTTTTTTCCTCATACATTTTCCAGCAAGCTGGAAGTGTGTATTTGGTTTCAAAAATTTAGTTCATTTGTGCTTGCTCTTTTCTTAAGGACTTAGTTGATTTTGTCATCAATGTAATGAAATAGGGTTTCCCTATTTGTTTCCAAAACAATATATGTTGAATTCTAAATTTCAAAATGATAAATATATTGATCAATTAAAAGGATAAATGGCAAATAAACGGTTCTAAAAATAGTGATTTTCATGGAGGTTATGAAGCATCAAACTCTCTTGTTTTTCAATATAGTTTCATCTATTGTTGAATTGAGAAGGTTTACAAATTGAAACAATGAAATCTCACAATATAAACTGTAATTCTGTTTATTTCTTTTCCTCACTCCACATTTAGAGAAGGTAGATATACTTTCTTATTAATGGAAATCTGAAACCAACATGACAACATACTATGGGGAAATTTGAAACCTACCTGATTCTCAAAGCAGGTTGATGAAGCCAACCTCTCAACTGTGATTCCAATGTGCTCCACAAAATCAATCCTCATCTTCTTGCTCTCGTCCTCTTTTCCAAGCTTTTCTAAACTTTCCTCTATTTTCTTCTCCAAAAATTGCATAAAAAAAAGTGGTGACAAGTCTCTCTCTTTTGCCTCTAAATTGGCTTGGAAAGTAGGGAAGAAATATTTTATTATTTTCCCCCTACTATTCAAGTCAACTACCTAAAATGAGACAATTTAAAATTGTAGAATTTCTTTTTCTTTTTATTTCTTCTTCTTGAATTTCATTTCTTTTTTTTTATTTTCAATTTATCATTTGGTTTAAGTTATATCACTCAATATCTCACTATTATATAGTAAGCTGTGTTTATATATAATCATATATATACAATTAACGTATATACAATTAATAATAGTATAACCATAAGGGACATAGTGTAAGCATATGTATCTGATTAAGTCATAACATACCAATAACATAATATTTACCAATGTGTCAACATAATTTCAATGACTATCAGAGATCATACATGAGATTTACAAGGTCAAAATGCAACACCGACATGAAACAAAACCTAAGACAATATCATGCTCAACCGGGAAACATATATCGGATTCATTCTACCAGGATGAATTCGATTTAGGTGAGTCAAATAAGGTCTCATCCATGATTTTAGGATGGTTAGGTTAGGTTAGGGAATTGGCCTAGGTGCTAACTCCCCTTCTCCGCCATTGAGACATAATAATGGCACGCTCATCCTGTCAAGCCAGGGAAGTCGATGCCTGGTACCTACAACCTGCATAAGAACCATTGCATGTACATGTGCATATATAACATACTATCAGACAATGGTAGGGATGGCTAGGACGTGTGGACTCGACTAAATGCAGGTAACTACGCCTCCTCCTCTACCATACATGCATGTCAACAGAAAAGAAAACATATATGATAACAACCATGATACCATCCACATGCGGGTATGGGGTAAGTACCAGATATAACCATCATCTAATTACTTTAAATTTATACATGCATTTGAAACATCATATAAAATCCATCATTACTAGATTTAACCATTACGTAAATTTTTGTTTCAGGTTCAACATGACAATTAACATCCAAACTATAACTGTTTAATCACACACCAAAATATAAATATAACATGTGATATATGTCTAATCTAATCAACCAGGATAAAACGGTGTCAAACTAAACATAGTATCAGCAAAAGTAAGATGCAAGGGGTACTACATCCTCCCCCCCTAGGACTAGGCTTACTCCTGGAAGCCTGCAAACAGATAAGGATAAACATCCCGCAATCGAGATGCATCCTCCCAAGTAGCTGTTGTCTCATCATTTGGGTCCCACTGGACCCTGGCCTGAGGAATAATACGACCCCTGAGTGTGATATCCCGAAGCTCCAGAATGCGCACGGGCTCCAGAGCCAGCTGCTCGTCCTCGACCTATAACGCATTCCAATCCAAAACATGTGTCACATCTGGAATGTACTTCCTAAGAACAGAAACATGGAATACATCATGTATGTGAGATAGGCTAGGTGGCAATGCAAGACGGTAAGCAACTGGACCTATCCTCTCCAAAATCTCAAATGGTCCAACAAATCGAGGCGCCAATTTAGAACCCTTTCCATAACGGATTGGACTCTTCCTTGGACGCACTCTCAAGAACACCTTATCTCCAACTGAAAACTGAATATCTATCCTATGAGCATCTGCATATGTCTTCTGTCTATCCTGTGCAGTGATCAAATGCTCTCGAATGCGCTCCACCTGTTGCTCCATATCACGAAGCATCTCTGGCCCCAAAAGAATCCTATCATCTAATCTATCCCAACTAAGGGGTGTACGACAAGGACGTCCATACAATGCCTGAAATGGTGACATGCCAATGGAACTGTGGTATCCATTATTATATGCAAACTCCACCAAGTATAGATAATCCTCCCAATGTGTCTGCCTATCCATGACATACATCCTCAACATATCCTCTAGGACTTGGTTCAGACGCTCTGTCTGCCCATCTGTCTGAGGGTGATAGGCTGTGCTAAAGTTCAACTGAGCACCCAAATCATGCTGCAAAGAAGTCCAAAATGCAGAAGTAAATACTGGATCCCTATCAGAAATAATCTTTCGAGGAATACCATGCAATCTCACTATGTCCTGCATAAAGACTCTCGCTACTGATGAAGCTGTGTAGGAGGATCTCATGGGATAAAAATGGGCTACCTTAGTCAACCGATCAACAGTGACCATCATAGCATCATGCCTACGGGGTGTCAAAGGAAAACCCACAATAAAATCCATCGATATAACATCCCATTTCCACGAAGGAATACTGTGTGACTGTAAAAGTCCTGTTGGATGCTGATGTTCTGCCTTAACCCTCTGACACTCTAAGCACCTAGCAACAAAATCAGCAATATCCCTCTTCATTCCTGACCAATGATATAGCTGTCGAAGATCTGCATGCAAATTCTTGACACCAGGATGTGCCGAGTAAGGTGCACAATGAGCCTCCGATAAGATCAATGAACAAAGATCATCCAATGGTGGTACATAGATCTGGCTCGCATGACGCAACAAACCATCAGACTCCAACACATACCCCTCAAATATGCCTACTAGAGGTCTCCCAGACTCAATCCCTCCCTTCACCTCCTGATAAAAAGTATCTCGAGGAAGTGCCTGCAAGATCCTACTCCTCAAATCAACACCAAGTGTAGTCACAGCTGCAACTCGTCTCTTCCTACTAAGAGCATCAGCTACCACATTCTCCTTCCCCTGGATATACTTAACCTCAAAATCGTACTCACAAAGGAACTCCATCCATCTCCTCTGTCTAGCATCCAGATTTGGCTGAGTGAAAATGTACTGTAGACTGCGATGATCAGTATGAAGCTCAAATCGGTGTCCCAATAAAAAGTGTCTCCATCGGACCAAAGCATGGACTACCGCTGCTAGCTCAAGATCATGCGTGGGATAGTTCAACTCATGATCCTTGAGTTTGCGAGACTCATAAGCAATCACCCGTCCTCCTTGCATGAGGACTGCTCCAATACCCTCCAACGAAGCATCTGTACAAACCACAAAATCACCTGTGGGATCAGGTACTGAAAGAATAGGTGCACTAGTCAACTTATGCTTGAGGGTTCTGAATGCCTCTTCACACTTCTCAGACCAAATGAACTTCTTGCCCTTTCTCTGCAATGAGGTGATGGGATAAGCAACTCTAGAGAAGTTCTCTACGAACTTACGATAATATCCTACCAAACCCATAAAACTGCGAACCTCTGGCACATTTGTAGGTGCTGGCCAATCAACTATCACCTGGATCTTTGCGGGATCCACTGAAATACCATCACCTGAGATCACGTGACCCAAGTACTGAATGTCTGTCTTGAAGAACTCACACTTGGCTGGATTAGCATATAATTGATTCTCTCTAAGGCACTATAATACCAACCGAAGATGCTCTTCGTGTTCCTCCATGGATTTGGAATAAACCAAAATATCATCCAAGAAGACAACAATGAAGTGATCAAGATACTTACGAAATACTCCATTCATCAAACTCATGAATACAGATGGAGGATTCGTCAAGCCAAATGGTACCACTGTGAACTCATAGTGACCATAGCGTGTCTGAAAAGCTATCCTGTGGATGTCCTCCTCTCTAATGCGTAACTGATGATAACCTGACTTGAGATCTATCTTAGAGAACACCCTTGCACCTTTCACCTGATCAAAAAGATCATCAATCCGTGGCAAGGGATACCTATTCTTGACTGTGACTTTGTTCAACTGTCTGTAATCAATGCACAGTCGTAATGAACTGTCCTTCTTTTTGACAAAGAGGACTGGTGCTCCCCAAGGTGAAACACTAGGCCTGATACATCCCTTAGCCAACAATTCTTCCAACTGCAGCTTCAACTCACTCAACTCCTATGTAGTCATCCTGTATGGAGCTCTAGATATAGGTTCTGCACCTAGAATAAGATCAATACAAAAATCGATATCCCTCTTTGGTGGCATACCCGGGATCTCGTCTGAAAAGACATCAATGAATTCTTGTAACACAGGGTGATCAAGGAACTTCTTCTCACCATCTCCCTCCTCAATCTCACTCAAAGACACTGCAAACACTTGGCATCCCTTTCTCATACTTCGCTTCAACTGCATGGCAGAAATCATACGAAGGGAAATATGATGTTGAATGCCTCTAATCTCAAAGTTTTTACCTCGATCATCCCTATATTTAATGATCTTCTGCCTACAATCAATAGTAGCTCCATGGGATTCCAACCAATCCATACCTAATACAACATCATATGACCCCAATGGAATTATGTGAAGATCAACTGGAGTGCTAATGCTACCCAAATCTACCCAGCATTTTCGGATTAAGGTGTTTGTGTTCACCTTTGCCCCTGAAGCTAACTCCACTTTCCAACCTATGTCTTGCTTTACTACCACTAGTCCACATCTCTCTACTACAAATGGAGATATAAAAGAATCCGTAGATCCAGAATCAAATAATATAGAAACATCAATACCTCGGATAGCACCTGATGACTCAATAACTATGCCCTGGTGCTCTGCCTGATGGTGGTCTACTGCTGCAAACACTCTGTGATATCTACCTGAATCCCCAATCGTAAGCTCAGATGGTGCGGGTCTCTGCCTTGAATACTGTGAACCACGCTGCGGGCAATTGACTGCAATGTGCCCAAACTGTCCACATGTGAAACAACTTGTGGCTCTACCATAACCCCTTCCTGCTGAAGGTGCACTGGACTGATGGAAACTGCCTCTACTACTGCCCGGATGTGAGCTTTGCACTGACTGTGTGGGTTGAGAAGACTGATTGCGCTTGAAGCGCTGGCTATTACAAAAATTTCTGGAGTTGGAAGCTGTACTACTCTGATCAGGGGGTTTTGAACTCTGCTGACTTTGATTTTGATTGCCTTTGGAGAAGTGTGATGGCTTCTTGAAATTAGTGTTACCTTGTGACTGTTTACCCCTGAAATCTGATGTGCCACCACCATGCTTGCCTTGAAATTTCTTCTCCGTGAGTATAGCTTTTGTTACTGCTTCTCTAAGGGTCTTGGGTTCTAAGACCTTCACTTCCCCTCCAATATGGGCATTAAGCCCTCTAATAAAATGCTGAATCATGAGGGGTGATTCACTACTATAGCCAGCATACTGTTTCAGCTCAAAGAACTTCCGCTCATACTCCTGTACGGTCATATTCCTCTGTCTCAAGTAATGATACTCATCCGCACGGTCCTATTTCCACTGATCTGATAAAAACCGATCTCTAAAGCTCTCAAGGAACAACTCCCATGTAACTGTATCTATGGTGATTCCCAATTTACTCTCTTCTATCCTCCACCATGATGATGCTGAATCTGTCAATTGCATGATAGCATATCTAGCTTTTACATTGCTAGCAAATGGGTACATGGAGAAGTACCTATCTAAACCAATGAGCCATGTGTCTGCCTCAAACCCGGTACCTATGCCATCAAATGGAAGTTTTGGCATTCTAAACAGGTCCTTCATCTGACTTGCCATAGCGGCATCATACTCTACTGGTACAACCTGTCTAAGGGGAGTCCTTTCCCTCTCTCTAGCCTGATCTCCCTGATTACCTCTATTCTGCACAGGTGGTAACCTCTCAAGAATGGCCTGTAAAATCTGTCTGGTGTCTAAATCCTCTGAACCATCCTAGTGGCTATCACCCTAATTTCTACTATGGCTCTGAGCACTATCCTGATCAACTGAGAAAGAGGGTGTAACCACTCTACCTCTTCCTCTACCTCTACCATGGGCTCTAGTCACAGGAGGCATATTTCCTGCAACCATAAGGTTAGGACAAAACATTTAAGCATAGATATATATTAAGTATGTCATATTTGAAACCAAAGCAACCACATAAGGACATAGTTTAAAGCAAGTTTCATTGTTCTAGTTCTACTTCGGTTCAAATTTTTGTGAAAGTTAAAGATTTCCACAAACAAGTTGTTTTGATGTCTAAATTTGGTTTTAACATGTTTACCTAATAAAACCTAATGGGCGCACATATTACTCCCAGAGTTCCCAGTGTAGAACTCGCGCTCTGATACCAATTGTAACGCCCCGCCAGGGAACCCAAGAGAAAACACTAAAATTAAACTAAGTTATGCAACATTTTTTTTTTTTTTTGTTTACTAAAGTTTACAAACACATTGAACATAATAACACAATGATAAACAAACATGAGTTTAGAATAAAACATATCATTTCATTTTCATTCTCAACGGTCCCTGACGTAGAATTATGTCATCTAACTAACACTACGCTAACATGATTAATGCTTAAGAACTCCTAAGTACATAGATAAATTAAATACATCTCTTAATCAATATTTCATTACAACACATGATCACCTACATCCGCTACACATGTCGTAGGGTATGCGGTGGAATTTAATACATTCACAAATATCCAAAAACATCATGGATCCATGTAGGGATCATTACTAAACAAGTGAAACCTCCTATAAGTACAACATATAATCTTCTAACAACTGGGTACATAAATCTGCAACAAAAGAGATAGACTGATCCAAGTGCACAATCAAGTGACGAAGGGTAGTCCACAACTGTCTCAATGGAGAAGTACACTACCTCCCGACCATGTGGAACCCAGAGGTCCACCCCACCATGCGAGGGAGATAACACCAAGCCCACACACACACTAAGGACCAATCCCCAATCCACATCTAAGAGAATATATCTAATACAAGAGGGTATACGGGTTACCAGAGGCACTGACCTATGTAGCATATCTACGGTGTGAGTAGGAAGGTGTCATCACGTAGATCCACCCTTGAGTTTAGTCCTGAAGGTTCCTCACTGAACCGACGGCACTCAAGTGATCATACGTGGCATCGATATCTCTCATGAAGACAAGTATATCGATGATGCATCTAGCATCTTCCCGCATCCATCCTTAGTCTTAACTAGCACTCAAGGCATGGGCGAGGTATTACAAATTATCTTTTTTTAATGTTATCCTGACTAAATCAATTTTTTTATAATGTTATCACTGGAATTAAGAAACTTGACAATGGATGATCCGTCAGCCACTTGCGGGCCTCGGCGATCCATTGCAAGCCACCTCCTACACCACATCCAGATAACCTACCCTAGATTCACAACAATACCCATCCTGGTTTGTGGCCACTTAAGACATATTAAGTCCCAACAACCAAATAAACAAATAAAGCAAATTCTCATTTTAAAACATAAATTCACTTGGCCACTAATTCAAGTTTTAACCCACCAGGAGGAAATAATAACAGGGATCGGTTTGACCATCCCTTCAAGGTCTCACATTGACCTTAATCCAAAACAAACAAATGAAGACAGAATCCACATTGCACCATGAATAAAATCAACAAACAGATAACTGATAACCACAATCAGTACCCGACCTCTGGATTTTATCCCCCTATTCGGTTATCTAATCCCGTATATAAATCAACTACATCAACAGTATACTTTCATGCACAAACAGTATATGTAAAGAGAACATCTTGCATAAGTAATTAACATGTCGTAAAATAAATCAAGACATAATGATCATAATAACAAGTAATTATTTGATCACACTAGTTAATTACACTAATCAATATATCCACGTCTATAGATTAATAACCATAATGTTATCATTCACTAATGCCTATAATGGTTTGATACAATGTCTTCGTTAACTTATAAAAGATGTCAATGTAACTAAATCGATAATGAAAGTAATGACTAAAGTTAAAGGACTCTAAGGTGATTATAATTTACTCAGTAATTAATCCTAATATTAATTATACAATAGCTCATTAAGTATTAATTCTAGCTAAATCCTTTTAATTAAATTAAATGGTAAACATAATATATTCTCTAATAATAACAAAGTGTCTAATATTACACAATCATAAACAAATCCAAAAAGTGCATTACTCCAATGGATAACAAATTCAAATAATAAATTAATTAAACATTTTATTTAATAGCTTATTCAAAAACATCAAAGCTAGTCAAATTTAAAGTCCCCTAGGTTCCTAATCTACTTTCCACCTCATCTCCATAGTGAATAAAGTAAACAATTTAAAATAAAGCAAATGGATGCAAAACCCAAAGTGGGCGTCCATTTCCAAAAGTGGTTTGAACAAGCAATAAATTAAAAGCATGGGCTAAGATAAAACCCACGCCACTTTTCAAAAAGGGGCTGCAAAAACATTAAATAAGGAGTGGGGGTACTTTGACCAAAGTCCCAAAGCATATGCAAGTGGAGATGACATGTGGCGTTGGGGAGTGGGCTTGGCCCTTAAAATAGATTTAAATATATGTATATTTTATATGATTTTCAAATAATGTTTGTCCTCCAAATTGGAGTGGGTCCCACACAAGATTTGGGTTAGAGTTTGCATTGAATTTGAATATGCAATTTATTTATTTTAGAGTTTGAGTATGCATTTATTCATTTTAGAGTTTGAATATGCATTTATTCATTTTATAAATTACAAGTTGGTAGAAATAATATTAAATATTGACTGTGTTTTTTTTTATGAAAGGAAATGTTTTTTTTTCCTCATACATTTTCCAGCAAGCTGGAAGTGTGTATTTGGTTTCAAAAATTTAGTTCATTTGTGCTTGCTCTTTTCTTAAGGACTTAGTTGATTTTGTCATCAATGTAATGAAATAGGGTTTCCCTATTTGTTTCCAAAACAATATATGTTGAATTCTAAATTTCAAAATGATAAATATATTGATCAATTAAAAGGATAAATGGCAAATAAACGGTTCTAAAAACAGTGATTTTCATGGAGGTTATGAAGCATCAAACTCTCTTGTTTTTCAATATAGTTTCATCTATTGTTGAATTGAGAAGGTTTACAAATTGAAACAATGAAATCTCACAATATAAACTGTAATTCTGTTTATTTCTTTTCCTCACTCCACATTTAGAGAAGGTAGATATACTTTCTTATTAATGGAAATCTGAAACCAACATGACAACATACTATGGGGAAATTTGAAACCTACCTGATTCTCAAAGCAGGTTGATGAAGCCAACCTCTCAACTGTGATTCCAATGTGCTCCACAAAATCAATCCTCCTCTTCTTGCTCTCTTCCTCTTTTCCAAGCTTTTCTAAACTTTCCTCTATTTTCTTCTCCAAAAATTGCATAAAAAAAAGTGGTGACAAGTCTCTCTCTTTTGCCTCTAAATTGGCTTGGAAAGTAGGGAAGAAATATTTTATTATTTTCCCCCTACTATTCAAGTCAACTACCCAAAATGAGACAATTTAAAATTGTAGAATTTCTTTTTCTTTTTATTTCTTCTTCTTGAATTTCATTTCTTTTTTTTTATTTTCAATTTATCATTTGGTTTAAGTTATATCACTCAATATCTCACTATTATATAGTAAGCTGTGTTTATATATAATCATATATATATAATTAACGTATATATAATTAATAATAGTATAACCATAAGGGACATAGTGTAAGCATATGTATCTGATTAAGTCATAACATACCAATAACATAATATTTACCAATGTGTCAACATAATTTCAATGACTATCAGAGATCATACATGAGATCTACAAGGTCAAAATGCAACACCGACATGAAACAAAACCTAAGACAATATCATGCTCAACCGGGAAACATATATCGGATTCATTCTACCAGGATGAATTCGATTTAGGTGAGTCAAGTAAGGTCTCATCCGTGATTTTAGGATGGTTAGGTTAGGTTAGGGAATTGGCCTAGGTGCTAACTCCCCTTCTCCGCCATTGAGACATAATAATGGCACGCTCATCCTGTCAAGCCAGGGAAGTCGATGCCTAGTACCTGCAACCTGCATAAAAACCATTGCATGTACATGTGCATATATAACATACTATCAGACAATGGTAGGGATGGCTAGGACGTGTGGACTTGACTAAATGCAGGTAACTACGCTTCCTCTACCATACATGCATGTCAACAGAAAAGAAAACATATATGATAACAACCATGATACCATACACATGCGGGTATGGGGTAAGTACCAGATATAACCATCATCTAATTACTTTAAATTTATACATGCATTTGAAACATCATATAAAATCCATCATTACTAGATTTAACCATTATGTAAAGTTTTGTTTCAGGTTCAACATGACAATTAACATCCAAACTATAACTGTTTAATCACACACCAAAATATAAATATAACATGTGATATATGTCTAATCTAATCAACCAGGATAAAACGGTGTCAAACTAAACATAGTATCAGCAAAAGTAAGATGCAAGGGGTACTACATCCTCCCCCCCTAGGACTAGGCTTACTCCTGGAAGCCTGCAAATAGATAAGGATAAACATCCCGCAATCGAGATGCATCCTCCCAAGTAGCTGTGGTCTCATCATTTGGGTCCCACTGGACCCTGGCCTGAGGAATAATACGACCCCTGAGTGTGATATCCCGAAGCTCCAGAATGCGCATGGGCTCCAGAGCCAGCTGCTCATCCTCGACCTGTAACGCATTCCAATCCAGAACATGTGTCACATCTGGAATGTACTTCCTAAGAACAGAAACATGGAATACATCATGTATGTGAGATAGGCTAGGTGGCAAGGCAAGACGGTAAGCAACTGGACCTATCCTCTCCAAAATCTCAAATGGTCCAACAAATCGAGGCGCCAATTTAGAACCCTTTCCATAACGGATTGGACTCTTCCTTGGACGCACTCTCAAGAACACCTTATCTCCAACTGAAAACTGAATATCTATCCTATGAGCATCTGCATATTTCTTCTGTCTATCCTGTGCAGTGATCAAATGCTCTTGAATGCGCTCCACCTGTTGCTCCATATCACGAAGCATCTCTGGCCCCAAAAGAATCCTATCATCTAATCTATCCCAACTAAGGGGTGTACGACAAGGACGTCCATACAATGCCTGAAATGGTGACATGCCAATGGAACTTTGGTATCCATTATTATATGCAAACTCCACCAAGTATAGATAATCCTCCCAATGTGTCTGCCTATCCATGACATACATCCTCAACATATCCTCTAGGACTTGGTTCAGACGCTCTGTCTGCCCATCTGTCTGAGGGTGATAGGCTGTGCTAAAGTTCAATTGAGCACCCAAATCATGCTGCAAAGAAGTCCAAAATGTAGAAGTATATACTGGATCCCTATCAGAAATAATCTTTCGAGGAATACCATGCAATCTCACTATGTCCTGCATAAAGACTCTCGCTACTGATGAAGCTGTGTAGGAGGATCTCATGGGAGAAAAATGAGCTACCTTAGTCAACCGATCAACAGTGACCATCATAGCATCATGCCTACGGGGTGTCAAAGGCAAACCCACAATAAAATCCATCGATATAACATCCCATTTCCACGAAGGAATACTGTGTGACTGTAAAAGTCCTGCTGGATGCTGATGTTCTGCCTTAACCCTCTGACACTCTAAGCACCTAGCAACAAAATCAGCAATATCCCTCTTCATTCCTGACCAATGATATAGCTGTCGAAGATCTGCATGCAACTTCTTGACACCAGGATGTGCCGAGTAAGGTGCACAATGAGCCTCCGATAAGATCAATGAACAAAGATCATCCAATGGTGGTACATAGATCTGGCTCGCATGACGTAACAAACCATCAGACTCCAACACATACCCCTCAAATATGCCTACTAGAGGTCTCCCAGACTCAATCCCTCCCTTCACCTCCTGATAAAAAGTATCTCGAGGAAGTGCCTGCAAGATCCTACTCCTCAAATCAACACCAAGTGTAGTCACAGCTGCAACTCGTCTCTTCCTACTAAGAGCATCAGCTACCACATTCTCCTTCCCCTGGATATACTTAACCTCAAAATCATACTCACAAAGGAACTCCATCCATCTACTCTGTCTAGCATCCAGATTTGGCTGAGTGAAAATGTACTGTAGACTGCGATGATCAGTATGAAGCTCAAATCGGTGTCCCAATAAAAAGTGTCTCCATCGGAGCAAAGCATGGACTACCGCTGCTAGCTCAAGATCATGCGTGGGATAGTTCAACTCATGATCCTTGAGTTGCCGAGACTCATAAGCAATCACCCGTCCTCCTTGCATGAGGACTGCTCCAATACCCTCCAACGAAGCATCTGTACAAACCACAAAATCACCTGTGGGATCAGGTACTGAAAGAATAGGTGCACTAGTCAACTTATGCTTGAGGGTTCTGAATGCCTCTTCACACTTCTCAGACCAAATGAACTTCTTGCCCTTTCTCTGCAATGAGGTGATGGGATAAGCAACTCTAGAGAAGTTCTCTACGAACTTACGATAATATCCTACCAAACCCATAAAACTACGAACCTCTGGCACATTTGTAGGTGCTGGCCAATCAACTATCACCTGGATCTTTGCGGGATCCACTGAAATACCATCACCCGAGATCACGTGACCCAAGTACTGAATGTCTGTCTTGAAGAACTCACACTTGGCTGGATTAGCATATAATTGATTCTCTCTAAGGCACTATAATACCAACTGAAGATGCTCTTCATGTTCCTCCATGGATTTGGAATAAACCAAAATATCATCCAAGAAGACAACAACGAAGTGATCAAGATACTTACGAAATACTCCATTCATCAAACTCATGAATACAGATGGAGCATTCGTCAAGCCAAATGGTACCACTGTGAACTCATAGTGACCATAGCGTGTCTGAAAAGCTATCCTGTGGATGTCCTCCTCTCTAATGCGTAACTGATGATAACCTGACTTGAGATCTATCTTAGAGAACACCCTTGCACCTTTCACCTGATCAAAAAGATCATCAATCCATGGCAAGGGATACCTATTCTTGACTGTGACTTTGTTCAACTGTCTGTAATCAATGCAGAGTCGTAATGAACCGTCCTTCTTTTTGACAAAGAGGACTGGTGCTCCCCAAGGTGAAACACTAGGCCTGATACATCCCTTAGCCAACAATTCTTCCAACTGCAGCTTCAACTCACTCAACTCCTGTGTAGTCATCCTGTATGGAGCTCTAGATATAGGTTCTGCACCTGGAATAAGATCAATACGAAAATAGATATCCCTCTTTGGTGGCATACCCGGGATCTCGTCTAGAAAGACATCAATGAATTCTTGTAACACAGGGTGATCAAGGAACTTCTTCTCACCATCTCCCTCCTCAATCTCACTCAAAGACACTGCAAACACTTGGCATCCCTTTCTCATACTTCGCTTCAACTGCATGGCAGAAATCATACGAAGGGAAATAGGATGCTGAATGCCTCTAATCTCAAAGTTTTTACCTCGATCATCCCTACATTTAATGATCTTCTACCTACAATCAATAGTAGCTCCATGGGATTCCAACCAATCCATACCTAATACAACATCATATGACCCCAATGGAATTATGTGAAGATCAACTGGAGTGCTAATGCTACCCAAATCTACCCAGCATTGCCGGATTAAGGTGTTTGTGTTCACCTTTGCCCCTGAAGATAACTCCACTTGCCAACCTATGTCTTGCTTTACTGCCACTAGTCCACATCTCTCTACTACAAATGGAGATATAAAAGAATCCGTAGATCCAGAATCAAATAATATAGAAACATCAATACCTCGGATAGCACCTGATGACTCAATAACTGTGCCCTGGTGCTCTGCCTGATGGTGGTCTACTGCTGCAAACACTCTGTGATATCTACCTGAATCCCCAATCGTAAGCTCAGATGGTGCGGGTCTCTGCCCTGAATACTGTGAACCACGCTACGGGCAATTGACTGCAATGTGCCCAAACTGTCCACATGTGAAACAACCTGTGCCTCTACCATAACCCTTTCCTACTGAAGGTGCACTGGACTGATGGAAAATGCCTCTACTACTGCCCGGATGTGAGCTCTGCACTGACTGTGTGGGCTGAGAAGACTGATTGCGCTTGAAGCGCTGGCTATTACAAAACTTTCTGGAGTTGGAAGCTGTACCACTCTGATCAGGGGGTTTTGAACTCTGCTGACTTTGATTTTGATTGCCTTTGGAGAAGTGTGATGGCTTCTTGAAATTAGTGTTACCTTGTGACTGTTTACCCCTGAAATCTGATGTGCCACCACCATGCTTGCCTTGAAATTTCTTCTCCATGAGTATAGCTTTTGTTACTGCTTCTCTAAGGGTCTTGGGTTCTAAGACCTTCACTTCCCCTCCAATATGGGCATTAAGCCCTCTAATAAAATGCTGAATCATGAGGGGTGATTCACTACTATAGCCAGCATACTGTTTCAGCTCAAAGAACTTCCGCTCATACTCCTGTACGGTCATATTCCTCTATCTCAAGAAATGATACTCATCCGCACGGTCCTATTTCCACTGATCTGATAAAAACCGATCTCTAAAGCTCTCAAGGAACAACTCCCATGTAACTGTATCTATGGTGATTCCCAATTTACTCTCTTCTTTCCTCCACCATGATGATGCTGAATCTGTCAATTGCATGATTGCATATCTAGCTTTTACATTGCGAGCAAATGGGTACATGGAGAAGTACCTATCTAAACCAATGAGCCATGTGTCTGCCTCAAACCCGGTACCTATGCCATCAAATGGAAGTTTTGGCATTCTAAACAGGTCCTTCATCTGACTTGCCATAGCGGCATCATACTCTACTGGTACAACCTGTCTAAGGGGAGTCCTTTCCCTCTCTCTAGCCTGATCTCCCTGATTACCTCTATTCTGCACAGGTGGTAACCTCTCAAGAATGGCCTGTAAAATCTGTCTGGTGTCTAAATCCTCTGAACCATCCTGGTGGCTATCACCCTGATTTCTACTATGGCTCTAAGCACTATCCTGATCAACTGAGAAAGAGGGTGTAACCACTCTACCTCTTCCTCTACCTCTACCACGGGCTCTAGTCACAGGAGGCATATTTCCTGCAACCATAAGGTTAGGACAAAACATTTAAGCATAGATATATATTAAGTATGTCATATTTGAAACCAAAGCAACCACATAAGGACATAGTTTAAAGCAAGTTTCATTGTTCTAGTTCTACTTCGGTTCAAATTTTCGTGAAAGTTAAAGATTTCCACAAACAAGTTGTTTTGATGTCTAAATTTGGTTTTAACATGTTTACCTAATAAAACCTAATGGGCGCACATATTACTCCCAGAGTTCCCAGTGTAGAATTCGCGCTCTGATACCAATTGTAACGCCCCGCCAGGGAACCCAAGAGAAAACACTAAAATTAAACTAAGTTATGCAACATTTTTTTTTTTTTTTGTTTACCAAAGTTTACAAACACATTGAACATAATAACACAATGATAAACAAACATGAGTTCAGAATAAAACATATCATTTCATTTTCATTCTCAAGGGTCCCTGACGTAGAATTACGTCATCTAACTAACACTACGCTAACATGATTAATGCTTAAGAACTCTTAAGTACATAGATAAATTAAATACATCTCTTAATAAATATTTCATTACAACACATGATCACCTACATCCGCTACACATGTCGTAGGGTATGCGGTGGAATTTAATACATTCACAAATATCCAAAAACATCATGGATCCACGTAGGGATCATTACTAAACAAGTGAAACCTCCTATAAGCACAACATATAATCTTCTAACAAATGGGTACATAAATCTGCAACAAAAGAGATAGACTGATCCAAGTGCACAATCAAGTGACGAAGGGTAGTCCGCAACTGTCTCAATGGAGAAGTACACTACCTCCCGACCATGTGGAACCCAGAGGTCCACCCCACCGTGCGAGGGAGATAACACCAGGCCCACACACACACTAAGGACCAATCCCCAATCCACATCTAAGAGAATATATCTAATACAAGAGGGTATACGGGTTACTAGAGGCACTGACCTAGGTAGGATATCTACGGTGTGAGTAGGAAGGTGTCATCACGTAGATCCACCCTTGAGTTTAGTCCTGAAGGTTCCTCACTGAACCGACGGCACTCAAGTGATCATACGTGGCATCGATATCTCTCATGAAGACAAGTATATCAATGATGCATCTAGCATCTTCCCGCATCCATCCTTAGTCTTAACTAGCACTCAAGGCATGGGCGAGGTATTACAAATTATCTTTTTTTAATGTTATCCTGACTAAATCAATTTTTTTATAATGTTATCACTGGAATTAAGAAACTTGACAATGGATGATCCGTCAGCCACTTGCGGGCCTCGGCGATCCATTGCAAGCCACCTCCTACACCACATCCAGATAACCTACCCTAGATTCACAACAATACCCATCCTGGTTTGTGGCCACTTAAGACATATTAAGTCCCAACAACCAAATAAACAAATAAAGCAAATTCTCATTTTAAAACATAAATTCACTTGGCCACTAATTCAAGTTTTAACCCACCAGGAGGAAATAATAACAGGGATCGGTTTGACCATCCCTTCAAGGTCTCACATTGACCTTAATCCAAAACAAACAAATGAAGACAGAATCCACATTGCACCATGAATAAAATCAACAAACAGATAACTGATAACCACAATCAGTACCCGACCTCTGGATTTTATCCCCCTATTCGGTTATCTAATCCCGTATATAAATCAACTACATCAACAGTATACGTTCATGCACAAACAGTATATGTAAAGAGAACATCTTGCATAAGTAATTAACATGTCGTAAAATAAATCAAGACATAATGATCATAATAACAAGTAATTATTTGATCACACTAGTTAATTACACTAATCAATATATCCACGTCTATAGATTAATAACCATAATGTTATCATTCACTAATGCCTATAATGGTTTGATACAATGTCTTCGTTAACTTATAAAAGATGTCAATGTAACTAAATCGATAATGAAAGTAATGACTAAAGTTAAAGGACTCTAAGGTGATTATAATTTACTCAGTAATTAATCCTAATATTAATTATACAATAGCTCATTAAGTATTAATTCTAGCTAAATCCTTTTAATTAAATTAAATGGTAAACATAATATATTCTCTAATAATAACAAAGTGTCTAATATTACACAATCATAAACAAATCCAAAAAGTGCATTACTCCAATGGATAACAAATTCAAATAATAAATTAATTAAACATTTTATTTAATAGCTTATTCAAAAACATCAAAGCTAGTCAAATTTAAAGTCCCCTAGGTTCCTAATCTACTTTCCACCTCATCTCCATAGTGAATAAAGTAAACAATTTAAAATAAAGCAAATGGATGCAAAACCCAAGGTGGGCGTCCATTTCCAAAAGTGGTTTGAACAAGCAATAAATTAAAAGCATGGGCTAAGATAAAACCCACGCCACTTTTCAAAAAGGGGCTGCAAAAACATTAAATAAGGAGTGGGGGTACTTTGACCAAAGTCCCAAAGCATATGCAAGTGGAGATGACATGTGGCGTTGGGGAGTGGGCTTGGCCCTTAAAATAGATTTAAATATATGTATATTTTATATGATTTTCAAATAATGTTTGTCCTCCAAATTGGAGTGGGTCCCACACAAGATTTGGGTTAGAGTTTGCATTGAATTTGAATATGCAATTTATTTATTTTAGAGTTTGAGTATGCATTTATTCATTTTAGAGTTTGAATATGCATTTATTCATTTTATAAATTACAAGTTGGTAGAAATAATATTAAATATTGACTGTGTTTTTTTTTATGAAAGGAAATGTTTTTTTTTCCTCATACATTTTCCAGCAAGCTGGAAGTGTGTATTTGGTTTCAAAAATTTAGTTCATTTGTGCTTGCTCTTTTCTTAAGGACTTAGTTGATTTTGTCATCAATGTAATGAAATAGGGTTTCCCTATTTGTTTCCAAAACAATATATGTTGAATTCTAAATTTCAAAATGATAAATATATTGATCAATTAAAAGGATAAATGTCAAATAAACGGTTCTAAAAATAGTGATTTTCATGGAGGTTATGAAGCATCAAACTCTCTTGTTTTTCAATATAGTTTCATCTATTGTTGAATTGAGAAGGTTTACAAATTGAAACAATGAAATCTCACAATATAAACTGTAATTCTGTTTATTTCTTTTCCTCACTCCACATTTAGAGAAGGTAGATATACTTTCTTATTAATGGAAATCTGAAACCAACATGACAACATACTATGGGGAAATTTGAAACCTACCTGATTCTCAAAGCAGGTTGATGAAGCCAACCTCTCAACTGTGATTCCAATGTGCTCCACAAAATCAATCCTCCTCTTCTTGCTCTCTTCCTCTTTTCCAAGCTTTTCTAAACTTTCCTCTATTTTCTTCTCCAAAAATTGCATAAAAAAAAGTGGTGACAAGTCTCTCTCTTTTGCCTCTAAATTGGCTTGGAAAGTAGGGAAGAAATATTTTATTATTTTCCCCCTACTATTCAAGTCAACTACCTAAAATGAGACAATTTAAAATTGTAGAATTTCTTTTTCTTTTTATTTCTTCTTCTTGAATTTCATTTCTTTTTTTTTATTTTCAATTTATCATTTGGTTTAAGTTATATCACTCAATATCTCACTATTATATAGTAAGTTGTGTTTATATATAATCATATATATACAATTAACGTATATACAATTAATAATAGTATAACCATAAGGGACATAGTGTAAGCATATGTATCTGATTAAGTCATAACATACCAATAACATAATATTTACCAATGTGTCAACATAATTTCAATGACTATCAGAGATCATACATGAGATCTACAAGGTCAAAATGCAACACCGACATGAAACAAAACCTAAGACAATATCATGCTCAACCGGGAAACATATATCGGATTCGTTCTACCAGGACGAATTCGATTTAGGTGAGTCAAGTAAGGTCTCATCCGTGATTTTAGGATGGTTAGGTTAGGTTAGGGAATTGGCCTAGGTGCTAACTCCCCTTCTCCGCCATTGAGACATAATAATGGCACGCTCATCCTGTCAAGCCAGGGAAGTCGATGCCTGGTACCTACAACCTGCATAAAAACCATTGCATGTACATGTGCATATATAACATACTATCAGACAATGGTAGGGATGGCTAGGATGTGTGGACCCGACTAAATGCAGGTAACTACGCCTCCTCCTCTACCATACATGCATGTCAACAGAAAAGAAAACATATATGATAACAACCATGATACCATACACATGCGGGTATGGGGTAAGTACCAGATATAACCATCATCTAATTACTTTAAATTTATACATGCATTTGAAACATCATATAGAATCCATCATTACTAGATTTAACCATTACGTAAAGTTTTGTTTCAGGTTCAACATGACAATTAACATCCAAACTATAACTGTTTAATCACACACCAAAATATAAATATAACATGTGATATATGTCTAATCTAATCAACCAGGATAAAACGGTGTCAAACTAAACATAGTATCAGCAAAAGTAAGATGCAAGGGGTACTACAGGAAACCAAAAAGCATTTACAAACTATCAAAAGAAAATCTATGTCCTTTTATTAACCCAAAAGAGATGTGCCTATGAAAGCAAGTAAACCAATTGAAATCTGGAAATGCAATCTATTTAGCCATAGAAAATCAAACTAACAACTAAATCAACCTAAACTCAGCTAGAAGGGCTAAAAAAAACTCATTGTCAGGTACAAGCAACAGTACAGTCACTAGAACTATTGTGTGCCACTTCTCTGTATACAGAGGTGATAGAACTTATGTGTGTGACAGTTTGCCCTAATGCAGGTGACAAAACACCTCAAACAGTGTGACTCTTTCTGTCAAAGGGGGTGACACTTTTAACTGGTAAAGTGTTGCACCTCTATACAGAGAACTATCACACGACACTAGAAAAATGTCACGTGACACTTTGAGACAAAAAAACAACGCTAAAAATTGATAAAAAAATTGATGAAAATGCAGAAAATGAAGGGACAAAGCTAATGTTTTGCCCCACGGTAGGTGCCAGAAATGCATGGATCAAAAGTGACCACACTTCTATGAGTCATTACATGCAAGGTTGCTCAACAATGAGGCCTCACAAAGTGACTCATAGCTCTCTATGCATGGAGTTGCAAGGGACTATGATAAACTTGCTCTCAGCTAGAGCTATAAACTAGTGACCTTGCTAGTCAACCATACAATGAGAGATTCACAATGAAGACAAGGGCAACAATGCCAATATCCCCAAATGGAATCAAGGTATAAAAATGCAATGCAAACTAATATGAATATGAAAGATTAATCTATCAAAATGAAAGTACAATGCAACTATGAAAGGAAATAGAAATGGATTACAAATCCCCTAATTAAACTATGTGAGTTATTCTAAAGCTTGAAAGTGAAATCTAAACTATGAAAACATAACCATGAACTACTATGCAAGAATGGAAATGAAATTATGAAGCAAATGACGAACTCTAAGATGTAATGCAACAATGATCTCCAAAAAGCTCCAAAGTCTTCAAGAATTTCTGCAGCATAGAGTTAGCATAAAACAAGTATCCTAGAATGAGGGAGAGAGCTCTCCATTTATAAGAAATGCAAAGGAATGGACCATGGAGATTAAGAGGCAAAAGTCTCAATCAACGGTGGAGCTTGAAAGAGGAGCAATCCATGTGCACAAGTATCCTCCAATAGGAAAATAGGAGTTAACTTTATGTCCATATGAGACAAAAAGTGCTTTTTCCCTTTTTTATAAAATAGGAATAGTGCTTTATTTGTGCAACTTAGGATAATAAGAAAAGGTGGGGCTTTTTATTTAATAAAAGGAGAGGAAATATTCCTTTTAAGTAAATAAAGACTTTAGGATAAAATGGTTAATCCAAGAATAAAAATCCAATATATGATCAAAACTAAGATTTGATCAAGAAATTGATAATGTTGAAAATATTGATTATTGATAAAACTGATTCAGGATTGATAAATCAAATAAATGGGGCCCAAAGTCTAGGCAACCATTTTTGGGTGCATACAACTACAAATTTTTTTAGCATAATCAGACAAGAGACTAATCTATCCGCTTTAGCTGTAGGAACAATCACATGAATCTATCTCCAGTGGATGCAAGGACAGTCAAACTCTAGAACAATTACTATAATTGAAAGGAAACTAATGATGAAATGGAAAGGGATTACTCACCAAGTGGACCCCCTTGGATGAGTATATACAAAACTCAATTACACACTATAAACTCATAACTTCACACTTATTCATTTATCCAAAAAGTGTTGTTACATGTATCATACCTAGAAACTGAGTAAAACTATATTTGAACTAGATTTCTACATTACATTGAACTCTATTATATTTTGCTAACCTCCAAAGAACTTTCAAGTCCTTATTTATAATAAAAACTAATAACTAAATAACCACTAACATATCAAGGCCCAAAGGAATAGGCAGACAAGAATTATTTTAGAACTAGGAATAATGAAGACTATCCTTTAAATGAGGAACAACTAACTGTCTAATTACATAAGGAGTAAACATAGCTATCCACTACTTCCTAGATTTATTCCACATTAAGAATGACCATTAAAGCCCTTGACTTTCTCCAAATGAGTTGTAACCAATTTATCATTTGACTGCTTCAAATGTTGATATTTTCTGAACGGTATTGACTTGGTCCCCAAAGCATGATACCTCTTGAGCTCCAATTCTGATTGTGCTTCTCTATTAATCATCATGTACCATGAAATTTATATGCATAAAATATATGAAATATATATACCAATTCATTGTTAGAGTAACCATTTATTAAACTATAATTAGGACTAGCATATATAAATTGCATTTATATAACTATCTAAGAGTGTTTCTCATCCACAAAGGTGATTGAGATATAAGTTTAATGTTCATCATGCCAAGTTCATAAAACTAACCAAAGACTGCTAGAAACTAAGTCTAAGTCACTAAATTATGAAAAAAACCTAGGACCAAAACAAGGAGAATACAACAAGCATTGATAAACATTGAGCCATTATTTAGGATCATCAGGTATCACTTATGAAAATTTTGATTATCCAACTAGGGGTTTAAGAACCTTTAAGGTAACTTATAATATTCAATAAATATCCTTCAATAATTAATTTTCCAGTCCTCATATTTGAGGCTAGATGAATAGATTTAAATGTAGTTATCATTTATGCAAAGTGATTCATCTAGGAACTAAGGAGCACTTATCATTAACTTCATGGATTAATATTAAAAAATCATGGCTATAGTATTGATAAGGATCGTTATCTATTACTAGTACACATCCTTTATTATTATTAATAAAACTTAAATCTCCTTGAAGAGTAGAAGGTACTTGACAAGTGTAGCATGGATATAAGGATGACCTAAAATAGAATTACACTATAAAGAACAAGATGCATAATACAAATTGTAAGACACCCTAGAGTAATAGAAAATGATAAAAAAAGATAGAAGACCAATGAAACATGTTGTTAAACCCATAATGACTACAAATTTATGTAATTACACTTTCCTTGGTCATATTTAATAACTCTTTACTAAAAATATTTAAACCATGTCTATTATCAACCAAATTTTATTTCATTTGAATATTATCTATATTTAACCATATGTACAATGATTGATGTTCTTGAATAACATGAAATGGAATCTTATAACTCATAAATGAAATTTGATATAGTCAAATAGGCTCAAGAATTATAATCAACTATGTAGGAGTAACATTAGATAAATCAATTATGTTGCCTATGGTTCTCCTCAACACATATTTGCATATTTTTGAAAAGGGATATTATATCTCAAAAATAAAATTTAGGTAGAATATTCTTGAGACTAATCAACTCAATCATATACCTTATGATATTTTTCTATCTAATTAGGAAGAGTTGGTAAAATTTTATTAGTATATGGTAAAATGGATTGATGAGATGTAACATTATGGTCCCTAGACATTTTTTGATATGAATAACCAACTATAAGATAATTCTATGGAGTTATGAGGGAATTAAAAGTACAAATATATCAAATGTGATAGGTAGGAAATGAGAATACATAAGTAATACAAATAGTAGGAGAATTCAAAGAAATAAAATCATGATGAAATATTGGAAAAATGCTCAAAGGTAAACATTGTATAAGGAGGGAGAGACATGAAAAAATAACATTTGTTCTAAGGAACTAAATGGAATATGTAATAGAAGATGAAATAATTTGGAGCAAATTAGTGTACATCACTCTAGACCATATGTGATGATAGAAGTAAGAATTAAAATAGAATAACATTCCGTGGAATGCTAAAGCATAGAATAATACATAGATGTATAGGGATGTAATATTACATAAACATATTCATTGAAGTAGATTCATGTGTAAACATTATAATACACACTCTAGTCAAGGTTGTAAAGTATATATGCATTATAAAATTAAACACTAGACAATGAAGGCTATACAAGATATCATATGAGGAATCAACATAGAAATACAAAAATTAACTATTGTACCATCATGAAGGAGAGAAAAATAATCTTTATCATTTAACAAAAAGAGGGATTTATGATAAATTAAAACCTAATGTGAGAAATTAAAAATCATAAATGATCAATATTTGAATATATTTAAATCATATCCAAAAAGATAGGAGGGTAAGAAAATGTTAAATTGTTAAACCCTAATCTAAGTGGAAAATGAAATAAAAATCTATATATAAACCCTACTCATATCTAAAATGAAAGATAACCTAAGAGTGAAACCCTAAGGATGGCCACATACAAATAAAAAACAAACAAAGATGTGGCATCCATGTTTCTTGTATAGTGTCTAGATCAAGGAGTATGAGAAGAAGCTCACAAGGTGGTGGAGACTTGTGTTCATGCATAATGGTGTCATGGTCTCAACAAAATTCTTTCTGTGGTGGCACTGGGTTGAGGTTTCATCGCCAATGGGGGAGATTGGGTGGATGTCCTAGGGTCCCACCTCATTTCCACCCTTTTATGTTATGGAGAGCTTACTCAAACAAATAATTCAAGTGTGTTGAAGCTACATAGGGATGGGGGTTCATCAAATACTATGTTTGGGATAGAGAGATTGTAATCAATGATGGAGTCCCAAAGGAAAAATTTAAAAAAATGTGATTGAAGTTTGAGAGCTTAGAGTATTGGAGACGTGAGGTGAAGGAGGAGATGAAGATCAAAAGGCTTAGGTAGAGGGCCTGGAAGAGAACAAATATGCAAGGAGGACATGAATCCTCTATCACACAAGAGCCTTTGTCATTTTTTGTTTCTATGAAGCCATTACTATAAATTTTATTTCAAATACCTTTTGTATATCCATGTAAAGAATGGTCATAGGTGTATATTTTGTATTGATAGACTCAAGTATAGATGCATTGTATAAAGTGTAAAAAATGTAAAAGGGGGTATGTAGAAAGGACAATATACTAGTTTGAATTTTATTTTAGAGACATGAGGGTAGGGGTTTGTTATTTTTTGGATAGATGTTCTAGATTGACTAGCTAGAAATCCATGGATGCAACCATATTTGTTACTAAAACTTGTGAATTAATAAAATATAATTTACTAATAAAAAAATAATGTAACAACACAAGTTCAATACACAAATAAATAAAATGTGCATAACTCTTTATCAATGGAGAAAATTCTATCATAAACATCAATATTGAAAGATATTACTAAACATAAAAAAATAACATACATATTATTTATTTAAGTGGAGGTATTTATTAAATTTAAATTTAGAAATTAAACAATATCTAAAATTTTAGATATTTGAAATATATTGAGTTACAATTTCATAAATAAAGCAATAAACTACATATAAATTTATAATTTTTATACTTTTTAAAAAATAAAATAAAATAAAAATATAAAATAACATAATTAAATTAAAATTGTGAGTATTGACATAGTGTGATAGTATATTGTAATTATTGTCATGAAGTTTAAATTCTTTGTGGGATTTTATTGACAAGTATTCATATTGAGGATGAGATAAAAAAAATATTATTTTCCATTAAGTAATAAAATATTATTAAGTTAAACAAAAACAATTCTTATGTAAGTAAAATAATAGATTGTTTCTTATGTGTTTGGGAGTAGTCTATAAGTTGATATATCAATAATATTTTGAAAAGTTTTGACTTACTTTTACATAGTCTTTGTTAGAAATTTGATGAATCTTATTAAATTTTTACTATCCTCATTGTTATCATAAACTTTACTTTCTTACTTTTTGTATAATCTTGCTTATTTTAGTAATATATTTCAATCATTTTTTAATAAAACAACATAGAATAATGCTTTTATCTTTTAATATTTCTAGATAAACCTTTTAAAAAGATTTTTAATACTAAGATGCCTTTTTTTAAACTTGTGAGTTTTTTATATCATATTTTTTTTATAAATAAATGTATTTATGATATCTATAGTAACATACCTATCTCTTTTTAGGGAAACAAGTTGGTATACACAGACGTGGCCATCTTTACTAACAAATCTATTTTTTAATTGTTTGTAAATTTTTACATCATATACACAATAAAATAAAATAAGTGCAACAAAAATGATACCTATCTTTTTTTTTTCTTTTTTTTTATGGAAACAAATCACAATACATATAAATGTGGGCATTTTTGTCTTTATATACATTAGAGTCACAAGTAGTTCACATGCAAGAGACTCAAGTCCGTCAAATTCACCTAAGCATTGACTAAGCATACATTAGAATCACCACAAGTAATTCACGTGTAAGAAAATTAAGTTCACAAATTCACCTAAGCATTGAATAAGCATACATTAGAATCACAAGTAGTTCATGTGTAAGAGAATTAAGTCTTTGGAATTTACCCAACCATTGAGTAAGCAAACATTAGAATCACAAGTAGTTCATGTGTAAGAGGATAAGTTTGTCAAATTTACCCAAGCATTAAATAAGCATGCATTAGAATCACAAGTAGTTCACATGTAAGAGAATTAAGTTGATCAAATTCAATGAAGCATTGAATAATCATACATTCAAATCACAAGTAATTCACGTGTAAGAGAATTAAGTGGGGGAATTTATCCAAGCATCAAATAAGCATACACTAGAATCACAAGTAGTTCACGTGCAAGAGAATTAAGTTGGTCAAATTCACTCAAGCATTGAATAA
>BSBK01003222.1:0-65000 GCA_027943335.1 Chamaecyparis obtusa | reverse complement strand
CTCCACCCATTCATTTTTCACAAAACTGGGTCTAATTGCCAGGATAGACAAACACATGCTCAATGGATGTAGCGGATTATGTGTGATTACATAGAGGATTGGGAGAAGGTAATCAATTTTAGGAAGAGAAAATATGAATTTGATATCACCACTCTCAAATTCAAATTGGTGGATTACTAGAGGGCTTTGTACAACAATGTGGGTGATCCAAACTAGAGAAGATGGTGGTGATTGAGCTTGGGGACAAGATGTGGGGGTTTATGTGTGTAACAAGATGTTGATGTCGAGGGATGGGGGTGGTTTTTTTGTAAACTGATGTGGTACCTTAAAGGGACATGGGTGATATATAATTTATTAGGTGAATATTTTGCCTTTGAAAAAAATGCTAGTACAAATTAATATTTTTTCCCCAAAATAATGTAGGATTCGCTAGGATTTTACACATTTTCTTAGGGGGTCAAAGTTATCCCTTCTAGGAGGAGATGGATCAATGTAATGGGTAGGAAATGAGAATACATAAGTCATACACATAGTAGGAGAAGAGAGAGATAAAATCATGACGAAATATAGTCCTGAAGAATGCTCAAAGGTAAACATCATGTAAGGAGGGAGAGACAAGAGAAAAAGAACATCACAAAACAATATGGATGGCTCCTAAGGAATTTAATGACATATTTAATAGAAAATATAATATAGCAAGTTAGTGTACATCACTCTAGGCCATATATGATGATAGAGGTAAGAATTACAATTGAATAACATCTCATGGCACGCTAAAGCATAGAATCATACATAGATGTATAGGGATATAATATTACATAAAAATATTCATCAAAGTACATTCATGTGTAAACATTATAATTCACACTTTAGTCAAGGTTGCAAAGCATATATGCATTATAAAATTAAACGCTAGACAATGAACTCTAGACAAGATATCATATGAGGAATCAACATGGAAATACAATAATTAACTATAACTACCATCATGAAGGAGAGAAAAAAAATCTTTATCATTTAACCCGAAGAGAGATTTATGATGAATCAAAACCTAATGTGATATTGAAAAAATCATAAATGATTAATATTTGAATAAAAAATCATATCCAAAAAGGTAGGAGGGTAAGAATCAAATTATTTTTGAAATGTTAAAATTGTAAACCCTAATCTAAGTAGAAAATGAAATGCAAAGGTATATTTAAACCCTACTCATATCTAAAATGAAAGTAAACATAAGGGTGAAACCTTAAGGATGGCCACATCAAAATAAAAAACAAACACATATCTGGCATCCATGTTTCTTACATGGTTTCTAGATTAAGGATTGCGAGAAAAAGCCCACAAGGTGGTGGAAATTTGTGTTTATGCAAAATGATTTCATAGTCTCAACAGGTTTCGATCTGTGGTGGCACTGGGTTAAGGTTTCTTTTCCAATGGTGGAGATTGGGTGGATTTCCTAGGGTCCTACCTCCTTTCCACCCTTTTCTTCTATGGAGAGCTTCATTGATGAAAATAATTTAGGCATGTTGAAGTTTCTCAGGGATAGGGGCTCATAAAATACTATGTTTGTGGTAGGGAGATTGTAATTGATGGAGGAGTCCCAAAGGAAAAATTGGAAAGAATGTGATTGAAGTTTGAAGAGTGCAAAGTATTGGAGTGGTGAAGTGGAGGAGATGAAGATAAAAAGGCTTAGGTAGAGGGTCCCAAAGAGGAACAAGCATGTAAGGAGGGCATAAATCATCTCTCACACAAGAGCCTATATCATTTTTTGTTTCTATGAAGCCATTAATATAAATTTTATTTCAAATATATTTTTTTATATCAAGGTATTGCATGGTCATAGGTGTATATTTTTTATTGATATACTCAAGTATAGATGCATTGTATAGAGTGTCAAAGATGTAAAATGGGGTATGTAGAAAGGATATTATACTAGTTTAAATTTATTCTTAGAGACAAGAGGGTAGGGGTTTGTTATTATTATTGACTGATTGAAAATCCATGGATATAACCATACTTGTTCCAAAAAATTGTAAAATTAATAAAATATAAATTTTACTGATAAAAAATAATGGAGAAAACACAAGAAATACACAAATTTTTGTTAAAAATTTCAAAAGACTATAGTCAAATCTAGATCTTAGGGATAAGTGATGATGTGAAATTTTGTTACAAATCTATTTTTTTGACTTCCACATATAAATACATTAACATATAATGTAATTACTATATAAAAATAACCCAATCATCATCAATTCAAAACAATAAAATAATATCACAAATATATGATCTCCCTCAATATTTAAATAAATCTTCAACAACTTAAAAAAACATTATTATGGAAAGAGACATAACTATACTATTAATAAGCTTTGCAACTTCCCTTTTGTTTTTTGAATTGCTCCCATCTATGACAACAAGTCCTTGGGAGGACTTTGCCTCCTCATAATATGACCCCTATTCTATGGATAAGACTCCTTCAGTAAAAGAACACAGGGTGCTTGATGATGCCTTGGTAGGGGTGATTTCCTCCGAGACTTATTCGGTGAACACAATGATTTGTAGTGGTACTAGGACCTCCACCTATGACATCAATCAAGCTTTTTCTGCCAATGAACCTCCCAAGATAGATTGGAAGGGTTCTCTCATTAGTATGCATGATAATGCCATATGTTGACTTGAGTCCTTCCTCCCTGATGTTTCTTAGTTGCAAGTGGGAATTGGGATTTGTCTCCTTGATGTTGTGATGGATAAGATCATCTCAAAAATTCACTGTTCTCTAGTTGGATGTTTATTTTACTTCAAACCCACCATTGAGATGGTCTAAAAATGAGCTAGTGACATATGGAAGTTAAAGGGAAGTGTTAATGTCTCTTTTATGCCAGGGGGCCTTTTCCTATTTAGGTTCACTTTGGATGAGGACCTCATTTTTGTGCTTTTTGGAACTTAGGCTTATGCCAAAAACTCCCTTTCCTTGGCCAAATGGAAGCGTAGATTTGACCTAGATACATAACTCAATAGAAAGTCTCCTATTTGGGTCCATCTTCCAAGAATCTAACTTGAGTTCTAGGATGATCAGATCTTTCACTAGATAGGGGACCCCTTTGGATAGTATGTGACTATGGATACCATCACTCTTACCAAAATGAGGTTAGTATTTTCTCATTTTAGTATAAATATTGATATAAATAAAGCTCTCCCTAATTTTATTACCCTCAAATCAAAGTGGGGAAAATGAACCTAGGCTTTAGTGTATGAAAATTCTTCCCTCTACTTCCAAAGGTGCACTAAACATGGCCATACCATTTTTGAGTGCAAAGATCCTCCTCCCAAGGACTTAAAGTTAAAGGAGAAATGTTTCTCCCCTTTGGCTTTGGAGAAAACCCATGAGGCTCCTAGTAGTAGTAGCAAACTTATCTCTGTGGGGTTTGAGGACTACCCCTTTATTAAGGATGTGAATGATTTTTTGAAATCCATAGGACCTATTTTGGGTGATGGAAAGAATTCTTCCACCTCACCTCCCCTTGAAGAATGGGAAATACTTTCACCCCTTTAGACCATTATCTCCCCTTCTACTGCCAAAATTGTGTTGTTGGAGAATTCTATTAACCAAACTGGTTTTACCCTTGTTTATGCTCTTAACACATAGGTTTACTTTGCTATTATTTTTACTAAGATCTCTAAGAATCATGATACCTCTATCTTGGCTATAGGCCCACTAATCTCCCCTAGTTTGGGCACATGTCAACCCTCTTTGGAGGGTGTGGTTATTGAAGTTACGAAGTCAGTTATTTCCACCGTTAATGGAAAATTTAATCCACCCCCCTCTAATGAGGATAAGGAAGAATGAAAAACTTAGAAAAAGGAAAACCAGAAACAAGAAGGCTGATGTTTTCATAGAGAACATTTTGGGCAATCCCTCTCAAAGATAGGCTAGAATTAAAGCTATTGCCAATGATATTGATAATAGGTGGAAATCTACAATTGAATCCACTCAACATAGTAAAGTATAAAGTTATTATCTTGGAATATGAGGGGTCTCAATATCCTCCAAAAGAAGTTTGTAGTTAAGTAATGTATCTCCAATCATAAGATGGATATTCTTTTGATTCAGTAAGTGAAAATGACTTACTAGTTCTTCTCCTCTCTTTCTAATAGAATTTGTCTGGGGGCTTCCTTTTACTATAATGAAGTAGATGGTGCCTCTAGAGAAATTTACACCATGTGGAACCCTAACAATATTGTAGGGGAATATTTTGTGTTTTCTTATTCCTATCTTGTGGTTACTTTCACCTTGGATGACCTATCTTGACATCTCATCAACATTTATGCCCCTAATACCTAGGATGGTGGGAAGACTTTATGGGAGGAACTCCTTTCTATCTGTAGGGATGAAAAGGATGCTTTGTTTATCTTGGTTGGATATTTCAAATCCCCTCTCTTCCATTTGGAGAAGTTGGGAGGTTTAGGTGACTACACTGACAACATGAATGACTTGTTAGACTTCATCAACAACTTTGGTCTTCTTGACTTTGATTTCAAGGGAACCTAATTCATCTTGTCCAATAATAGGAAAGGAAACCATCTCATATAGGTTAGGTTAGATTGGGTCCTTGTCTCTTCTAGTTGGGACTTGGGCTGCAACACTTACCTCTCTTCCCTCCCTAGAATGGTCTCTGATCAGAACCCCATTTTTCTCTAGTGGGTTCATAAGACTTTTTTAGGTTTGTACCGATTTCATTTTGAGATCATGTGGACCTCCCACATGGATTTTTGAGATTGCATCACTCACTAGTGGAACACTCCAGTTTAGGGCTCTTCTATGCAAATAATCTCTTGTAATTATGAAAGCATTTTTGGATTAGATTGTGTGTAGTTTTTAGATCTAAAAAACTACACACAATCTAATCTAGAAATGCTTTCATAATAAAAATGGATTGTGGAAATCTGATATTATTAATCTCTTGTAAGCTAAATCACATTAAAAAGGAAGTCAAAGGATGGTCTAAATCATCTTTTGGTGATATATTTAAACAAAAAATAGAAATTGAAGCTAAGATTTCCAATTTTTAAAAAATGATGGCTAATGGAGACCTCTCCAATAGCCTCCATGATTTTAAAGAAGTGCGGCAAAAAAAAAGGAAGATAACCTAAATAAGGAGGAAATATATTGGAAATAACAGTCTAGAATTGTTTGGTTAAAAGAGGGGGACCACAACACCTCTATTTTCCATATAATTGCTAGAACTCACAAAAAAACACTATTACCTCCATTCCCAATGAGGATAATCAATTGATTATGGATGATGGAAAAATTAGTGAGTTAGAAATTAATTTCTTTAGGAAGACCTTTGTTGAGCAGGGGATTGCCAACCTTGTCATCTAGGAGGACCTGTTGCAAGACCTCCCTAATGTAGTGGATGAAATTGAAAAAAAACTCTTACTATCCCCTATTATTGATGATGGCATTAAATCAATTGTATTTTCTATGAACGCCTACAAATCCCTTGGGTTTGATGGTTTCCCTTTGGCTTTCTTTCAAGAATTATGGGACATTGTTAGTTATGAAGTGATTAGATCTACTCAGGACCTTTTTCATATTGGAAAAATGATGAAGAAGCTGAACAAAACCTAGATTTCCCTTGTCCCTAAAGTCTCTAAAGAAAAGTCTATTATTGACTTCAAACTGATAAGTCTTTTCAACACCATCTATAATATTTTCTCCAAGGTGCTGGTTAACAAACTACATCCTCTTTTAGATAAATATATTAGTGGTATTCAAAAGGGTTTTTTGAATGGAAAACATCTATCCTTGATGCTTCTATTACCACCCATGAAATAATTCACTCCATGGAAAAAATCCAAACTTAAGGTATGACCCTTAAACTAGATATATCTAAAGCTTATGACAGGGTTAATTGGTAGTTTCTTTATAACATGCTTGCTAAATTTTTCTTTGGTGAAAAATTGGTTTCTTTGATTAATATTTGTTTTGAAACTATCCATTATTTTGTTTTGATCAATGGGGTTCCTTGGGGGTTCTTTCCCTCTAGTAAGGGATTTAGGAAGGGTGACCCTCTATCTCCCTATATTTTTATCTTGTTGGCATAGGTTCTCAAAAAAAATGTCATGAACCTCTCCTCCATTGGTCAAATACAGGGTATCAGACCTACCTCCTCTATCCAACTTTTGGTATTATAAAAATTTGTTGATGACACCTCCTCTTTGGTAGATCATCTATGGTGGAAGCTAGAGAATGGAAGTATCTATTGTATAGGATTATGCTAGTACCTTTGGACAATGCATCAATTGCCAAAAAAGTAAGATCTACTTTCTCAATACTAAAGAGGATCTGTAGTTGAAAATTAAAGGTATCCTAGGCTATCAAAGTGCCAAACTCCCTCATAGTTACCTAGGCCTCCCCCTCATGGTCAAAGACATCACCCCCACCTTCTGGAATGGAACTCTTGAAAAAATACAAAAAAATATTGCTGGGTGGAAAGGAAAATCTCTTAGTAATGCTTTTAAACTCCAATTGCTTTCATTTTGTCTGCAAGGCATCCCGATCTATTTCCTCTCCATCTTCAAAATCTTTGGCAACATGGCTGATAAACTTGAAACAATATAGAAGAATTTATTATGGAATAGCATGGAGGAAAAGAAAAGAATGACTCTACTTAACTGGGACATAGTTTGCCAACCCAAATCCCATGGGGGGATGGGTGTGAAAAAAACTACTAGTTTAAATAAAGCTCTCATTGCTAAGTTGGGATGGAACCTTGTTGTTGGTAAAATTGATTGGTGCAACATTATTAAGGCTAAGTACCTCAATATTGAGAGCTTTCATAGGGTGCTTGGTTCACATGATCTCCTAGTGGGATCCAAAATTTGGAACAACATCACCAATATATAGACCCCTACTGAAGGATGGGCTCAAATGGCTTATTGGGAATGAGAGGATAATCAAATTTTGGGATAAAAAATGGATGGGAAGAAAATCCCGTGTAGACACTAATTTTTCTTCTCTGATGAGGCATGCCAAGGTGATGCTGGGCCCCAATATTGTTGATTACTACACTCCTCAAGGTGGATCTAAAGATCTTCTAAAACATTTCTATGACAGACCTTACCTGCAACATCTTTTATCTAGGTTCCATCTTCCTCCTTTTTCTAGGGAGGATTGGTTCATCTAGACTCTAGAGCTTGCTAGATCATTTTTGATCAAATATGTGTACCATGCTATTCTCAAGTTCAATGGTGATCCCAAATGTTGGCAGAGAATGTGGAACCACCAACTTATCCCAAAATTAATTTTTTCTCATTGGAATCTATTCATGGTAAAAATTTGACCTTAAACAATCTCCAAAAGTGTGGTTTCCAACTTCCAACCACTTCTATCTTTGCAAATAGGATGTTGAATCTATTTCCCATTTGTTCATGCATTGTAATTTTTATTCTCATGTTTAGCAACACATTCTCCAAAAACTCAACATTCAGTGGGTCTTCCAAAATGATATCCAACTATTCATTTTCAGCTGGAAATGCCCTTCCCATGACCCTCTCATCAAATAGCTTTGGATTTAGTTTCCTCCTTATCTGTTCTGGTGTCTTTGGAAGGAAAGAAAGACACGGTGTTTTGTGACTCAAAACAGTATGTTGATGAGGTACTAATTATCATCTATAAATTTATGTAATAAAACCTCTTTATTACTAAATAGAAGACCCCTCCTGACCCTCCCTCTTAGTGGGACTCCCTGGTAGCCTCTTCCTAGAAGCTCCCAAAGGAATTTATGAAGTTTGATAATTCTAAAAAACTTGTTAGGGCTCTAGTACTTGTTAGAAACCTCCTACCTATCCATGGTGTAAGCTCAATTTTGATGGTTCTGCCAGAAATGGTTTGGCTACTAGTGGAGGTATTCTCAAAGGTCACAAGGGTTTTCTCATTGCTGGTTACTCTGGTCACTTGCATGAATCTACTAGAAATTAGGTATAAGGTATGGCTTTCCTCTAGGGCATCAAGTTCTCCCTCTCCATGGGAATTCACAACCTAAACATTGAGAGAGATTCTTATTTAATCATTGAAGATACTAAAGGGAATTCTTCCCATGGATGGTCAATCCAAAGCATCATAAATGACATTAGGGACCTTATCAATGGTTTTGATGACTTAAACTTGTAGTACACTTATAGGGAGGGCAATGTCATTGCTGATCATCTTGCTTCTACAGGGTTAGTGATCAATGGAATCAAGTGTTGGCATGGGACTCTCACTTTCATGAGACAAGAAACACCTACTCAATTTTAATGATTTTCACTTTTAAGGTTTGGGTGTTGCTCCAGGCCTTGCTTTTGCTTCATGCCTTGTTAGAGCTTCTTGGTGTTCGGTGGATTTACCATCTGGGGGGTTTTATGTAAAGTTTGGTTTGAAGTGGCCACATAGGTAGTCATTGGGATCTTGTGGCATTTGTCATCATATTTTTTGAGGCATAGGTTTCATAATATTTTGAACCACATTGGGGTTGATGGGACTTTGGCTAAACTTGAGAAACATGCTATTATCTTGGTAATCCTTAGAATTATTATCTATTCAAGTGCTTACCACTTTGGTGACCTTTCATATGCACCAACTAAAAACTTCAAGTTGGCTTTTGATAAGGGATGAATTTTTACTTATTTCCCTCATTATTACCCTTTTCTCTACTTTTTTATGAGCTTATTTTTTAAAATCATTGGAGTGGTCTTTTTCTCGCATTTCATCTCTATGTTTTCTTTGAATTTGGTTCTCTGCAGCCCCTACATCTCTCACCATGACAATATGGGTGGTGACCATATGCGTGTGAACTCACTAATTGTGATGAATGGAAGAATGATGGGATAGTTTGGCATATTTACAAGGAAGGTGGTATAGCTCAATTCATGGAGTTCATGAATGACCATGATGAAAGGTTTTACAAGAATTTTTTTAGCTCTTGGGATTACATAAGGGTGGCTATGGGAGGTATTCATTTTGAAGTCAATGAGGATGTCATAGCATAGGCTATGAGCCTCTCCACGGAGGGCCGAAAATGGAAGAAAACCAAAAAAAATTTAGATGCTGTAAGTCTCAATCAATTCTTCTATGCAAGAGAGCAACCTATGAAATTGCATTGGGGCTTTGATTGTGAGCAACTACCTGAGCCTTGGGACCGTGTTTACTTGGTTATTACAAGGTACTTCACACTCAAGGGTCACTTTGGTGTGTATTACTATTATCACCTTCCTTTATTGAATCTTTTCAGAAACCACATTACTATCTCCATTCCCTTTTATCTTTTGCATTCTTTGGACAATACGGTTAAAGATGTGACTGGGGCTATGGGCCACGGAATTTTTTTTACTATCCTTCATCAGGGGTTGATGCCCCACCTCTATCACTTCCACATTTCTCTCTACCCCCCTCGCCAAATCATTTTTGAAGAGATTTCAAAGCCTCCTAACCTGCCCTCAGTCAAACCTTTGGATACCCTTGGCTCTAGCTGAAAACAAAAAACAACGGGCTACTGTTAAAAGTCTATTGGATATCTCCCATGTTTCTTCCAAAGGAAAAATGTAGGATACCTCCTATGAATCTTCCAAAGATAAACATGAAAAGAACAACAAGACGGCCTCTTTCATTAAAACCAAGCCCAAGTTCACCAAAAAATTCAAGTTGCAAGTTGAGTCAGATGTGGAAATAATTGAGGAGACCAACACCCCTCATAGGTCTACCTGACTCAAGGGAAAGCTTGAGACAAAAATTATGAAGGACATGTCTAACTCAGAAAATGGGAGTCTAAGCATGCTAGTGGGGAGGAGGTGTCTAACACTGCTTCTAGTGGTAGTACGAATCATGTCTCTGCTAGCACTAATTTGGGAATCCCACCCATGACAAGAATGACTCCCAATTGATCTTTGTGAATGAAGATGAAGCTAAAATTAAGGATGACACCTTACATAGTTTGGCATTAGGGGAGATGACTTCTGTCAAGGTCAAGATGTTGTAGAAGAGGTTGACGAAGATAGACAAGAGGATCGTGTAGGTGGATGAGAGGTTGATGGAGGTGGATGAGAAGCTCTACAATTTTTTTTGATTTGCGATTAAAGTGATGCACAACTCAGCTACTACACCATGTATGATGAAGGATGATAGTGACAAGGACCTCAAGAATGATCAAGATAGAAAGGACCTCTTCAAATTTATTACAAAAGATTGGGCTTCCATGATGATTACTACGGAATGGAAGAAGACAAAGAATTAGGGTGGAGCCCTTTTGGTTTCTTCTTTTTGGCTAGTTTTGGCCTTCTTGGCCTTGTTATTGCTTTTTTACATTTTATTTTTTTAGCTGGATTGATACTCTCTTTAATGGTGGTTTTGACCCTATGAGGGATAAGATAAAAACTTGTTTAAATCATGTGTTGGACACTATGGTGGACTATGTTATTTTTTTTCAGTGATGTTGTTATGGTTGCTATTATATTGGTTAATATGCACTACACTAGTTATAGTTTAAATGCTTTTTTTTTGGTATTTCTATTGGTTTTTTATGAGTGATGTAAGGGTGCTCTTTGTTGTTCACCTTTGGATGGATAATGTAGTGGTAATTCTAATCTGTCGAGGTTATCTTTGTGTTGACAATATTACTCTGATGTTAGTCCATGTTTGTGGTTTCTCGCCCTTGTGACTGATTGTATAAGGTTAACACCCTTATTTTACCGCATTACTTATAAAAAACTACAATATTAATAAGAAATGAGAAGTAATAGCTTGAGCTTTCTAAAAAAGCTATTAACATATATAAAATAAACAAAATGTTAATATAACTTTAATAAGTAGAAACATAATTAATAAAATAAGAAATTCTCTAAAAGTAAATATATAATGAAATATGCAATAAATAATCTATTTTAATATTTTTCTAAATTTAATTTTTAAACTTAAAAAAATAACATACATATTATTCATTTAAATAAATTTTTAAATCATCTTTTTTCAGATAAATAAATGTATTTATGATATCTATAATAACATGTACCTATCTCTTTTCAGCGAAACAAGTTGGCATACATAGATGTGGCCATTTATACTAACAAACCTATCTTTTAATTAAATCTATTAGTTTCATATTCATTCTTGTTGTAGTTTTTGTATTTAGTTGTGTGTATAATTTTGCATCAAATACACAATAGAAACATAAAGTGCAACAAGATTGATTCCTATCTTTTTTTTTATATGGAAACAAGTCATAATACATAGATGTGGGTAGCTTTGACATTATATATACTAATTTGAGTAACCATACATTAGAATCACAAGTAGTTCAGGTGTGAGAGAATCAAGTTGATCAAATTAACCCAAGCATTGAGTAAACATAGATTAGAATCACCACAAGTAGTTCACGTGATCACAAGTAATTCATGTGTAAGAGAATTAAGCTCGTCAAATTCACCCAAACATTGAATAAGCATACATTAGAATCACAAGTAGTTCATGTGTATGAGAATTAAGTCCGTCAAATTCACCCAAGCATTGAATAAGCATACATTAGAATCACAAGTAGTTCACGTGTAAGAGAATAACTCCATCGAATTCACTCGAGTATTGAGTAAGCATACATTAGAATCAGAACTAGCTCACGTGTAAGAGAATAAGTCCATCAAATTCACCCAAGCATTGAGTAAGCATACATTAGAATCACAAATAGTTCACGTGTAAGAAAATTAAATCCCTCTCATTCACCCAAACATGAAAGCAAGACCCGCTCTTAAAATTTGAATTTTAAGATAAAACCCTAAACAATCTAAGATTTGTAGGCATTATTTACCCTAACACTAGTTCAAAACCAGCAAAGGAACATAGTTTTTGAATTCACAACGGTAAACGCTGCTTGGTTGTGGAGGTGCACCTAGCACTTGGTTTGCCAAAACAGCACACAAAAATTTGATCTGCTTTACAAAACAAGTTCACTAAGAAGCAATTTAGAAAGGGAGATTTTTTAGCTCACTAAGAAGTGAAGAAACGAGTCTGTGTTGAAGAGGTATGGAGGCAAAAGCAGTGATCCCAATGGGAGGAGAAGTAGGTGAGGATAATTTGGAGGAAGTGATTACAATGGGAGGAGGAGGAGGAGGAGGAGGAGGGGATAATTTGGAGGAAGAAGCAATGATTCTGATGGGAGGAGAAGGAGGGGATAATTTGGAGGAACAAGCAATGATTCCGATGGGAGGAGAAGGAGGAGGAGGAGAGGATAATTTGTTGGAAGATGAGATGGTGAGGGAGAGAGTGAGAGAAGGAGAAGCAGCGGTGGAAGAGATGGTGATGGAGATGATAAGGAGGGGGGATCATGAGGGCCTCAAGACTAACTCTGGGAAATATGTGTATTTCAGAGACCACTGTTTCACTGTCTACTACGACCCTCCATTCTGGTTATGGAATGGCTTCCTTATCTTTTTTCACCACATGGAGGGACTCACCCATCATTTTTTCACTGGCCACTATGCTGAAGATCTTCCGGATAGTGACGACATTGCTGTCAATTAGTTCTTGCAAATGGGTTTTGCCCTGTTTTTGTCTTTACCAGTGGATGAATCTCAAATTCAATTTTGTTTTGGGGAATGTTTTTTGATATGGGTTAATCAGTTCAGGATCAATCGTAGGATTTGTATTGAGAAAATGCCCAGTTGAGATGAATATCATTCAGATCAACCAGTAGTAAATATCTTCGGGATGATGATGACACTGCTGTCAGTTCGTTCTTCCAAATGGGTTCTGTTCTGTTTTTGTCTTTTCAATCGGATGAATCTCAGATTCAATTTTTTTTTGGGAAATGTTTTTTGATATGGGTTCGTCAGTTCAGGATCAATCACAAGGTCTGTATTGAGAAAATATCATTCAAATCGATCAGTAGTAAAGACTATTCAATGTAGTTTGTTCTATTTTTGTCTTTTAGATATTCAGTATTCAATGGGTTTTATTTTGTTCTTGTCCTTTCTATTAATATTGAGCAATTGGATGGATGGCAGATTCAATTTTTTTTCTGAAATGTTTCTGACATGAGTTTGCCACTTCATGAGAGTAAATATTTACTTGAGAAAAATAGAATTCAAATTAATTAGTTATAAACATTTTGGCAAGGACTAGCAAGTAAAAAGAGTATAAGTGACCTTAAAGGTATGGTACACCAGCTAGTTTGGCAAATTCAGATGAAGTCATGGACTTGTTGTGAAAATGCCATTACTATGATTGTACAGGGATTAAAAACTCCTGGATACTATATTTATAGGATGTACTCCAATTTGAGAGAAATTTGATCAACATAATGATACTATGTAAGTAGGTACATAATAGCATTGCTGAAGTGGCTGGAAAAGAAGGCTACAATTCATTACCCATCTTTCAGACTTTATGAAGATTTATAGCATCATTTTACATTCAAGATGAGAGCAACTACAAGGACTAGCAAGTAAAAAGAGTATAAGTGACCTAAAAAGAGTTTAACAAATTCAGATGAAATCATGGGCTTGTTCTGTACAGGGATAAAAAGCACCCAGACACTAGAGTCATAGGAAGTACTCCAATTAGAGAGAATTTTGATCAACATAATTATACTATGTACATATAATTATTAATTTTCTTTTTCTCTTCTTGCATTGGCAATGTGAGCTGCACATTGGGTGTTTGTTTCCAAGTTAATAATTAGTTGGTCAGTACCCATTTTCATGGGTGTGATTTATGCCTGTGCTGATTCGTTTTAGTTAAACGAATTGTTTCAAGTATAGGTTAAACTCTTCTCTTGAAATCCTATGAACTGAAATAATTAGGGCTAGTGCAGTGGCGTATAAAGATCATATAATTTTCTTATATAATGTATTTAGAAACAGAAAAATATCAAATAGATGAAATACAACCCACAAATGAGATCCCGCATTAACTATACATGCGATATTGTGAACTGAAGGATTTGCGCAAATTGAAACCTATATATTTATCGTTTGCTACTTGTTTTAACCAAATTAATTGCTACTTGTTTGATACTGTGAATTGAAATGAGTAATGCAAAATCTTAAAGTCTGCAAACTGGATTGTGCAGATTGCTGGTGCATACAAATTACCCACTTTCAGATCAAAAATATATTTATAGACTAAGCTTTAAAATAGATCCACAGAACTTGATTGTTCATCCAAAAGTATTTTATCTTGAAATGTGTTCTTGGGCTGCATGCACGCACGGGAGGCAGGGACTTTCTCAGAGCCAACCTCCTACCCACACCCCCAGTTGAATGCCCTTCCTATATTTAGTTTGTCACAGCATGACAAGCTCCAAAATAGAGCTAGGAGAATGGTTTTGTCTGGAAGTGGCTGTTTGTTTTTTTCATTTTTTAAATTGATCGATGCAGATTTGAACTCAAGACCTCTCAGATGTTACCATTGTGCTGTGGGGTCATCCCCTTGGAAGTGACTATTCTTCGTACAAAATGTCATGATTAATACATCATGACATTACGAAATAAAAACAATGTTGAATTTTATTTTAATTGTGAAAAATAGTCTAGGATATTAGACTTGGTATATTATGATGTTTTTGGTATTATTAATGTGCTTTCTATTTATAAACCTTTTTGTATTTGTCATTGATAGAAGGACATAGGTTTATTTCACGAATATATAAAAATTAAGTTTTTAGTCATTTTGAAAACTCTCATGAAAAATAAATGTGGTAAAAAATTAAGTGCTCAAGGATTGATTGTGTGGGTGTGTTTTGTTTAGTAGATTGCACCATGTTTTATAAAGATAGTGATATAGAAAAATACAAACAACTCTACTACTCAATAAAATAGAGTTGCAAAAAGGGTGAATTGGACATTCGATGAAGAGAACTAGGAGTATGCTTAGTGGGGCTAGACTAGAATAAAACTTTTGGTAAATTGTCTTCCATGACTTGCTACCTAGTTAAGAGGTCTCCTACGTTAGCTTTTGTTGAGATGAATCCTATGAAAGTGCAGTTGGGAAAAATCTCCAATTGATACTTTTGAGAGTTATTAGTTGCGAGTGTGAATGGGGAGAAGGGGTGAAAGTTAGAGAACAAGGTTGTTGATTGTGTCTTCATCAATTGTTGTATTAGTTTGAAAAGGCACGATCCTTGGGATCATGTGCACAAAAGGGTATTGTATAGTAAAGTTTTATCCTCAAAGAATATAAACCTTCTTTCATTGCATTATAGCTAGAAAAAGAAAATAAATGTAGTTGAGCTAAACCTAAGGAGAGTTGAAATTGAAGCCCATGATGGGTCTAGAGAGGAGAGCTAAAGTAGTTCAAAGAGTTTAAAATAGGAGGTAGAACCTTTGCTTCAACTCTTGAGATGCATTTTTATTTAATTACTAACACTAACGATTTTGGGACTATAAAGGAGGATATGGGTATGGATGATGTAGATTCATGAAGGAGGCCTTGATGAGGAGATGAAATTATTAAAGAAAAATAACACGTGATCTAGCACCTTTTTTCTGATGGGCACAAACCTATTGGATGTAACGAATGTTAAAAAATAGAAGATTCAAATGATAAGGTTGAATATTACAAGGGGAGATTGGATGCAAAAGGTTATTCAAAAGTTGAGGGAATTAATTATAGTAAATCTATTTGGTTTCTTGTTTACTTAAAATAGTGTGTGATCTTGAATTTGAATAGATGGATTTGAAAATTAGATTTCCTTGATTATAGTTTGAAGGAAGAGATCCTATGTCACTGATGTCGTATTACAATAAGGAAAAATACATTTGATTTATAAGTTATAAAGTATTCATATGGTCTAGGATAACATCCTAAAACATGGTACCAAAATATTGATGCCTATATGTCTAATTTAAGATTTTTGTTATCCATATTGGATCATTACATCTAGAACAACTCATACATTGATCATATTCTCATTATTGCATAATATTTTTTTTATTATGATATTAGAGAAAGGGACCTATTCCCAAAATTTCACAACATTGACTTTAAATCAAGACTGGACGAAACCAAGAGGGATACATAGGCCTAGACAAGAAACATGGACACAAGACTGGGGACACAACTATTTACACTAGAAATAACAAAGATGACACACATTCTACTAGAAAACCAAAAACATGCACTTATGCCTATGGAGACAAAATTAGTAGAGGAAAAAAAAAACAAATAAACAACAAAGCATAATAGAGAAATGACAAAAAAGAAAAGAACTCTAGGGCTGAAACAATTTCATTTGATAAGGTTCCAATTTTTATAAGGGAGTCAAGAAACTCCTAGTCATCATTTTTCTACAAGTTCTTTCCCTTCTTGTCTAAAGTCTTTTGATAGTCCTTGTCTTTTTCATACTTTCTTTTCTTGTTGATTTTTTAATGGCTTGGTATCATCCCCATAACAACCTTTTGCATTATCCCTTTAGTCATTGAGATGATATTTCCAATTCCTACTCCATTCTTTTCATTTTAGCATAACAATTATATTTTTAGTTTATTCTCTAGGTATTTAAATCTTATTTACAAATTTGCCACCTATACCCTAACAAAAGTAATATAATTCTTTATCTTCATTGTCCTCGTCTAGGGTAAAAGTAAAAACCTATGTCACACTTTTATGAAGGAAAATGTTAACAAAACTAAAATTGTTCAACTTCAACGACATAAAAGTGAGATTTGTGTTTGAAATTTGAAGATGATGTAAATTAATGAAGTGTGTAAAACTAGATGAATTTTATGAATATTATTTTAAAAAATTATTTGAATAAGAATTGATGTATTTTTTTAATTTTTAAAGTCAATTTTTCAATTGCTGAAAATGCTGAAAATCAAGGGTCTAGTTCCCACCAAAAAACTATATGTAAATACTAATCTTTTCCTCTGATTTCAAAATATGTTTTAGATGACATGTATAGCTAGTGTATAAAAAAAGAAAGATTGGTTTCCGATGTATATTTTCTCCTTTATAACTACTACAAGTCAAAGTTCTTGAAATCGATAGTTTTTGTCTCCTGCCAAATTTCCCCTATCAAATATACACCATTCAGAAAAAAAAATCATATATTCTTGAAGAGGACTCTCTCCTCTAGTGTTAAATCTAATTTTTAATTTTTTTTTTATATGATTTACTATTTTTTTATTTTTTTTTCAAAACAACGTCTTCTCAAATGTTAAAATACCCACTTGTAATATTTTGAAATTATATTAGTGTTAGAATAACAATGTTTCAATCAACCAAGAGGGACGGAGTGAATCAGTTGATTCCAAACATATCAAATAAAACCTTAACTGTAAACTTCAATGCTTAGCCAAATAACTGAACATGAAAGCAAAAGCAACAATAACACATGGAGACACTTGAACACCAAAATTATTCTCGAGGAAACCCTGTTAAGGGAAAAAACTCGGTGGGGATGGTACCCATAAATATATACACTATGAGAATAATGACCCTATTAGGTGTCCTAATCCTATTAGGAGCCAAGTAATACAATAGGTAGGTCCTGGTTAAAGGAAAAACCCTATTAGGAGTCTTTACAACTAATCCCTATTAAAGGATTGACCTTGTTAGGAGTCACAACCCTATTAGGAGCTTACAAACAGATCACCTGATCAAAGGTTTAAGGGTTAAAGCCACCCTTAGGATCCTCAATCCTCATTTTTTATATGAATACAAATTGTGTTCCTGAAACTACTTCCAACACTCAACCACTACCAACTGAGTTCCACCTTGTGCTCCAGATGCACAATCTCCGCTCTCCAAATACCATCCTATGAAGCCTCAAGCTCACATACCTTTTTGTTGTTCGCACATAAAACCACACACTACAAATGTAAGGAATTCCTTCCTTATATACAAGTTTCATACATTAAATCTAGGTCAGACAATATAGGATAAATCCTATTTACAACATACATATAGACCCATGCAAAGATACACATAGTATCGTTGGATAACTAGGAGGGGGGGGGGGGGAATCAATTATCTTAGGTCCCTTGACAATATTCAACCTTAAAATATTTTCACTAATCTTAATAATCAAATTTAAGCATTCAACTAACGACAACAATATGTATATGAAAAACATAAAATAACATGCAAAACATTCAATCACACATTAACTCTAGTATTTAACATGGAAACCCAATTTGGATAAAAACCACTATGAGAATTATCACCCACAAATAACTCATTCTTCTGAAGTGAGCTTGGTTAAGAGCCAACCCTATTAAATATGATAAAACACATTTGCTAGATGTGACTCAGTTAGGGGATTTCCACCAAAGATCAACTAGATCTATCACCCTATAATGAGTGGCCTTATTAGAGGACTTAGTACATTCATTAGAATGCCACCTTACAAAAGATTTAGAAATATAACTGTTAAATCCACTCGGTTAAGAGATTTTTTGCTACAATGGTTAGAAAGTAACAATGAAATGACTTGATAAAATATGCAACTGCCTTTACTTGTTCAGATCTCCTTTTTCCTCATTTGTCTTCTTCAAACTCTTCTTTACTAGCTGATCAACACTCACTCTTCATCTCATCACTTTCTTTGGCTCGATTCACACTTTTCTTCAACTCTGTTATGCTTGGTGTAACCTTCTATACTTATACGACTATCTGCATTGGATATCAACAATATTACCATCTTGATCATCCTTTATATAGACAATTTTTTCCTTTTTCCACTTAATCCTATTCATTAGGGTTTCCTTGAATTAATCTCATCCATTCGATCAAATATCAATCCAAATTCAATGTATATGTAGCTTGTTAAAACATTTCATGAATCTTGCTAGTTGTATCTTCACCTTGGAACTTGAACTTTTCTTGGATCTCAAACCAATCATTAAATCTTCACCATTTATCTATACCTAACATTTTTAATTTTTTTATTTCATTAACTGAATTTGTTCCTTTCTTAGAATCTCCTAGATCAATCCAAATTCTCACTTGATGTCATGTTTTAATGAGTTCTTTTTTAACCAACCAACTTCATCTTCTTGGTTAAGTCTACCTTCTTGGTTATCATTTACTCAGTTAACATCTTGCTCAGTTATCAACTTCGCGGTTAACTATAACTGACCAATATCTTTACTTACCGACAACCATTTCCAATTCAATAGCACACATTGATTCCTTGTCTTTTCATTTCACAACTTCAATCCTTTATTACCGATAAATATGACTAAGTTTGCATCATTTTAACACTTCATCAAATCATGTAAAACAATCAAATCAATATTACCTTGTCTTAGACCAATTCATCAATTGCCCATTTAAGCTCACATACATAACATTGCTTCTTCATTTCATCTTCTATCTTTACCAACCATTTCTTTACTCAACACCACATATTTCAGATTGATATGGAAACTTTCATAAATTAGTAAGTCAATAGGCTTGACATCAATGACAACATAACAATTGATCCAATACTTTTACACACCTTTCATTGCTCGGTTACTAACCTTGTTCATTATCAACATCATTTTGGACATCAATATCAGTTGGGGTAACAATCTCCCCATTTTGCATTGATGGAAACACATTTTATATATCACATGTAACACATCTCACATCTAAAATATACCATCCAATACCAATAATCTTCATTCTCCAACTACATTCTATTCTTTTGATTTCTCCCCCTTTCTTCTTACATAGTCATTTCTCCTCATTAATATCTCTCCCCCTTTGACAACAATTCCAAAGGTACCCATGAAACCTTAATCTAAAACTAACTATCCTTGTAGTTGTACCTTGTACCTTGCTTGTACCAATTACTTCTATTTTCCAATATCTTTCTCACAATTTTAGGCTTCTCTTAAAGAGTGAACATTTGCATCAACTCATAAATAGATAATTTGATAAATCATGAATTGATGCAACCTGCATCTTTCTCTAACGAGCATTAGATAGGGGAATGACCCCTATTTTACCTCTTAGGTACTCAAAAGTATCCTTAGGTAATGTCTTTGTGAATATATCATCAATCAGTTCCTTGGATTTTACATATTTCAACTTTACTTGTTTCTTCTGTATGTATTCTCTAAAATAATGATACTTGATTGATATATGATTTATCTTTGAGTGCATCACCAGGTTCTTTGAAATTTTTATAGAACTTGTATTATCACAATATATTGTCACAAGACCATCTGTTTCCTCTTGTATCCCTTCAAGTAGTTGTTTTATCCAAATAATGTTAGAACAATTGATTGTAGCAGCATCATATTCTGCCTTAACAGTCGACTGTGAAATGCAACTTTTCTTTTTGCTTATTGATGTCACTAATCTTTCTCCTAGGAAGAAAGCTCCCCCACTTTTTCTTTTCCTGTCATCCATATTACTTGCCCAGTCAACATTAGTATACACTTTCAATTCAAAATCTCTATCCTTTTTGTACCATAATCCATAGTCCTCAGTTGCTTTTAGATATCTAAAGATTCTCTTCACAAAAATCATGTGTCTCTTTAGGATTAGAAGAAAATATTGCCACAATACCAAAAACATGTGAAATATATGCCCTACTATGAACAACATATTGTAGCTTACTAATCATGGATCTATAAAGAGTTTCATTCACCTCGATAGAGTAATCTTCTTTTTAAAATTTGTATCTAGTAATCATCGGTGTATCAACTGGTCTCAAGTCTTCCAAAAATTTTCAGGATCTCTTTGATGTATTTTGACTGTGTTATTTATATGCCATCCTTGATCTGTTGAGTTTGAAATCCAATGAAGAATTTTATCTCACCAATCATTGACATTTTAAATTTCTTCCTCATTTCATTAGCAAATGATCTACACATTGACTCATTTCCTCCAAATATGATATGATCAAAAAATATTTCAGCTATTAACACCTTATCTTCAGATTCACTTTTTAAGTACACATTATTGTTATCACTAGTTCTAATCAAACCTATTCTCATTAGATATGAGTGGAGTCTTTCATACCATGCTTGGGGTGCATGTTTCAAACCATACAGTGCCTTGTGTAGTTTACATACCATGTTTTTCTAACTTTTTTCAACAAATCCTTCTGGTTTCTCAATGTACACTTCTTCCAATATTCCATTCAAAAATTCATACTTTACATCCATTTGATAAACATTAAAACCTTTATAAGTTGTGTATGCAAGTAGAATTAATGTAACGCCCCGTCAGGCAACCCAAGAGGACAAGACATAAAACCTCTATAAAATGCAAGTAGTGAATTTTTTTTTTTTAATTTTATTTATTTATTTTAACTAGAAAAATATTCATCATTACACTTCATATTTCTAAAAGAAGAAATAATTTTCTACTACTTGAATGTAAGATTTATACAATTTAAGTCCTCCCGGGTTCCCTAACGTCGCTACTAAAGCAACATCATATAAACCATTTACATGCATAAGATATTCATGGAATCATGAGCTTAAAAGATCTACATTCATTTTAATGCACCAAATTAAATGTCCCTAACTTATTTCTTTTATTAAACATAGGTTAATCATCCAACATCATTATTCCTTTTATCAACTCATTCCATAAATTCATATTGATTTCATCTACATCTACTATCCTTTATATCACTTTTCTCTAATAATTTAGGTAAGAGATTAATATTCATTAAGGTAGGCATTATCCTAGGTACTTCATTAACATGAACCAAGTATTAACATTATAATCAAGTTACTATTTTATTTCATTGTTTCATAACCATTCATTGTTAATAATTCCAATCACTAACCTATCATTTCTCAATAATCTCTTTGAATTCTTTCATCAAGGGAGAATACATTATTGTTGTGATACATCATTATATATAATTATATTTAAGATTATTTCCTTTACACATGGACAACATAAGAGGATAGGATAAATAACATAAACACTTTCTTTTAATGCTAGTAACATGTCCAATATTCCACATTCTTTTCCCTTTCTTTTACCTAGAACTACCCATTCCCTTATGCATTGCTTTGAATTGAGATTGCATCAATACTACAAGACTCCTTTTAGGAGATTAAAAATTACATGAATACAAATACATAAGTACATCTCAACATATTAAAATATCCAATAAGAAATCTTCAACTGCAGATCTGGAAAGGAATATGTGCTAGGATCATCCAAAGAATCACGATCAATACCTCGATATAAATATTAACCACCCAACCACGTGGAACCAATAGGCCCACTCCCCCGAGCTAGGAGATAGAACCAAAGGCCCATACAAGAGGTAACAACTAGGAAATTCCTAAGGTGGTGATAAAATTTCCCCAAAGTCACAACACAAAAGAAAAGACAAGAAGACCACAAGGACTACCAGAGGCATGATAAAATTTGGTAGAGACTCTAAGCTACAAGCTAGGTGAGTGTCATCGCATAGTCCTCACCTCTTGGGTTGTCCTGGTACTAGCCACTCTTGGCCCCGGCCCCCAAGTAGGCACATGCGGAACCGAATGCCTCTCATACAAACAAGGTCATTCAATCGTACCTACGCATAGGTACCTTCTCCCACTCCCATCCTTAGTCTTAACTAGCACTAAAGGCATGGGCGAGGCACAATTAATCTTGATTAGTGTGTAATTTCCCATTCCAATAATCTCTCATTCCCAAATCATTTATTTAAGTTATCACTTGATTAAATAACTCATAGTAGGTTATCCTAGTACTAGCCACTTAGGGCCCCGGCCCCTCACTATGAGCCACTCACCTAGTGTACTTAGGTTCCCTAACATACATATAAAAATCATAAGAACATAATAAATTCATCATCAAGAATTCATATCAATTCCATAACAACATTTGATTGAGTTTAGGAAAACATATGTTGTCCCTAGTCCACTTGACAACCCTAAACCCAATATGGCATACAGAATGTTCCAAACATATAAGAAGACATCCAAGTGATATTATAAAAATATTCAGAGTATACATAGATCCAATTAACCAAAAAAAAAAATTCTAATAGCCTCTGGTGACCATACAAAACCTTAAAACTTAATGATGTTCATAAACTGAATTATTTCAAGCAAGGATTAAATGCAAAGAATAGTCATCACAGAACAGTCATCTATATCTTCCACAAAATAAATAATAAAGGAAATCGCTTCGGTGGAGATTTAGATAACAAAATTATGGACTCTCAATTTTATTTTTAGGAAGATCCAACGGTGGGAAAGAAAGTTATGACTTTTAGTTTAAAACATAAAATTCTGGTTAGGGTTCAGACCTGCCTTCACTAAAACGGTTGTAATTTTCACAAAACATAATAAAAATTATCCAAACCAATTGGAAATGAAAGATAAGACTTAGGAGAATATTTTATATCAAATTTAGACTTTTATATAATCATATCAGCCTGTAGCATACGAATACATTTGACAAAAAATTTAGAATCGAGAATGGACAGGCATAGTCTGCCAAAATATCAAAAATAAGGCATTAATTTGACTCTAAAAATAAAATCAGAGAGATACCCATTTGAGATCTGTGAATTTTACTTCTAGAAAATCAATTTAGTCAAACCCTAGATGCAATTTTAATTATTATAATAATAGATCTCCAAAAATGGGTTGCTAAAAACCCTAGGAAAACACATGCCAATTCTTACAAACAAAAACTCAAAACTTTAAAATAACCATAGAAATTAAAAGTACAGATATAATAAATAATTATAATATATAAATAGATCCATAATCTATCAGAGACATAAAGTAACTAACATATTCAATCCATACCTCATGTCCTACGAAGGTTGAATTGAAGAAGGAAGGAAACAAAAGAGAAGACAAATCCAAACTTGAGATGCATCCTTCAAACCCTATCCACTTTTAGAAATCTCCATGAAAGAAAGAAATAATTCCACAGCAAAGAATCCCTCTCTCAACTATTGAAATTCTCACAAAAATGTCTCTCTCCCAAAAGCAAAGATAACCAAAAATTCTTAAAGACATATGTTTACAAACTCTCCCTCACATCTCCAAGTTTTCTCTCCAAAATCTCCATGAAAAGTAAGGCCATCCTCTCCTCAATGCTTCAGCCCCCAAAATCTCCTCTCTTCAAATGAGAAAGTAGTGCATATAAATAGATTTCCAAAGGTTGTGAGGAAAAGCAACCAACTCCCAACTAACTCTTAACTAAAGGGTATTATAAAATAACTTAATATCATACAACTATATTACTCAAATATACAATAAAAGATTATTTGTATTCATTCATACACATATGTAATATTATCATAACATATATGCATATGCCATCATTAATTACATCAATATCTATATATATAACCTATCCTCATTATTAATAATTAACAATTGAGAATAATATACCTCGCATTATTTAATATTTAATTATTAATAATATTATACTTTACATTAATCCCAAAATATACACCATCAACAATATCTACAATAATTAACATATAATCACATATAAATTATATATATATAAATACATATATGTGTGCACCCATATATATATTTCCATATATATATATATATATATATATATATTTATATTTATATAGATACATGCCACATACCAAACACTATAATCTATAAGATTATGAAGTAATAGATCACAATATTATTACCTATTTATAATTGCTATAGGATATAACACTGAGGTAGAATAAAATCACATGCCTCAAAATAAATCTAATCATCCAAAGAGGCCATACAAATCATCTATGAAACATATCGAGAAAACCATAAGATCAAACAAGGTCAACCAAAGTCAACAAGGAAAGTCAAGCCAAACTCCTGAAACACAACATAGAAAGATTAACTAAGAATCATACCAAGAAGGAGAAATAAATAAAATGAGTAAACAAATCATACAACCAAATGAATTCAAGTGGTCACAAGGCACTAACTACAACCATGCCCAACCGGGTGCGTTGGATCTGAGTTTTTGACCCAAAGGTTGACTGACAAAGAAGGAACCCTAATATTCCCAAATTGGAATAATGACAAAGGAAGACTCATGTAGGGGCCTTAGTACTATCTCCATAACAACAACCATCGAGGATTTGAGGGCATGCTCAGACCTGTGAAGCCAGGTGAAGTCGATGCCCGGTACCTGCAAGCCTGCATCACAAAGAAGAAATACATATGCACGGATATACATATAAAAGAAAACATTGCAGACAGATGACCAGGATCAATACATCGTGTGGACCTCAGCTATATGAGTAACTACGACTTCATCCTGAATCATGAAAACACATCATGTATATATATACACTCAAAGCATGTAGCATCATCATAATGAAGGTTAGAATCTCAAGCATTGTGTTAGTCTCTTATCAATACTAATAATAAATTAACATAATCAAATCATCAAGTGAGATACAAGATTCATCCTTAATAGAAGAAAACATAAATAACCACTTATATATATCTATCAAGTACATATCATATAACATCCTAACTATGTTCATAAAGGTCTTGTAGGTACTCAATACATACATGGAGATAAATACATACAAAAATGATACCTTTAGATAGTATGTCTGATATTAGAATCATTGAGTACTAGCTTATGAAATTATTATAAACAATTATAGGAATAGATCAAACAAGTATCATGTACAACTTAAGCTGTAAGAAAACATCGAAGGATCTTAATTCTTTCAAAAACACAAAACTTATATTAGGGTTAGAGGGGTATTACAATTAACACACCTTCTAATCTAGCAATAGGGGAAAATGTCTCACCATATGCAATACCTTCCTCCTGAGTATATCCTTTGGATACAAGTCTAGCTTTATTCCTTATCACATATCCATTTTCATTTTGTTTATTTTTGAAAATCCACTTTGTACCAATAACATCCTTATCCTTAGGTCTCGGTATCAGTGACCAAGTATTGTTCTTTTCAATATGATCAATCTCTTCTTTTATTGCATTAACCCAATCTTCATTTTCAAGTGCATCCTTGACTAATCTAGGCTCAAAATCGTAAATCAAACATGCATTGTCTCTCAAATTACTTCTTTTCATGACTCCTATATTCTTATCTCCAATTATTTGAGTTGATGAGTGGTTCCTTCTCACATACTTTTCTAGTACTGGCTTGGTTCTCTACTCTTCAACATTTTCTTCTCTTAGTGGGGGTTCAACTGGTTCCTTAGTTTCTTCTTGCTACTTGGGTAAAGTACTAGAGACTCCTTCTTGTACATATACAAATATTTGATAATCTTATGGTTCTTTTTTTTTATCTCCTTCATTTTTATCTACAAACTCATCAATCCTTACATTTGTGCTTTCCACAATTTTGTTAGTAGCCTTATTCAGACATTTTTAAGCTTTTTGTTTGTGGAGCATCCTAGGAATATACCTTCATCTCCTTTAGAATCAAAATTTCCATTCTTAGCATCTTTCAGAATGTAACACCTACTTCTAAATATTTTAAAGTAGCTAACATTAGGTGTATGCCCATACCAGAGTTCACAGGGAGCTTTATTTGTACCTTTCTTCAATTGTACTTAGTTGAGGGTGTAAATAGTAGTTCTAATGGCTTCTCTCCAGAATGTTTGTGCAACCTCCTTCTCAATCAACAATGTTCTTTCACAATTTGTCTTGGCAATAGGTGGCATGGCGAGTGCAAGCGGAGGTAGTGGAGTGGAGGGAAAATTTTTGAATTAGACATTGAGTGGGAAGCATGCAGAGAAGGGATAGTTTAATCAGGTTGCGGGCCTGAATCAAGGTAAGGACAATGGAAAGGAGGATGCGATAGATGATGGGGACCCATTGGCCTTGTAGCCAGATCCAAGTGAAAAAGTGGGTAATTATCCAAAACAAAGTTCTTCTAGAGAAGCTCGAGGCCCTTTGGGTTTTTGGACCAACCTGTTTGGAGTCAAACCATCGAGTAAGTCCTCTTTCCCTAAGATTAAAAACATCTCTAACAAAGAGAAGGGAATGTTTTCTTTAGAAGTTCCTTCTGAGCTTATTGATAATAACATTCCAAGTATGGCTACTACGCTTGTTGGCAAGTTCATAGGCCCTAGGCCGAATATAGATTTGGTTAGAATCTTTGCTAAAAAAAAATGGGACTTAAAAGGACATGTTGAGGTTATGGCTATGGCCAAAGGACTTATGTCTTTCGAGTTTTCTTACTCTGAGGATTACTCTAAGATTCTCTATGCGGGAAACTGGTCGATGGGGAAATCCACTCTTATCCTCCAAAAATGGACCTCTAACCTAGATCTAAATAATGATTTCTTGACCCAGGCCCTAGTCTGGATCAAGCTTCTAGAGCTTCCTCTGGAATACTAGCACGAAGATGTTTTTCATGGCATTTCTAGCTCTTTTGGGGAGCTCCTATCTATTGATCCTGTTACAACAACCAAGAAAAGACTCACTTATGCTAGAATATGTGTGGGGTTGTTGAAAGCCATGACATGCCATAAGTGATTGAGTTCCAATCTAGATTGGGAAGGTGTGTGCTGGAGATAGACTATGAAAATGTGTCTTTCACCTTTTTTCACTGTAAAAAGGTAGGAAACAAGGCAAAAATGTGCCCTATCTTCATAGAGAAGGAAAAATCTCACAAGGTCCAAATCAAGCAAGGGAAGAGAAAAGAGACCCAGAAGTAGCAAAAAGGTCTGAATCAAGCTGAAGAACCTAGGAAGGTGTGGAAGGAGAAAGGCCCTGATGGTAATATCCCTGAGGGAGCACCTCAAGGGGTGAGACCCAAGGACATAATGGGGAACCTTCTTGAACACCAGTGTCTGGAAAGAGAGAAAAGCATTGAGAACAGGGAGCAACTAAAGACCTTGAAGGATAGTGAAAATAGAGAAAAGGAAGTTGGTGAAATATGCCCTATCTTGCAAGAAAATGTTGTTGGGGAGGGAGATAAAGGGGGTAGGACTCTCCATGAGGATGGGGAGTTCATTTTGGAGGAAATCAAAGAGGATTCCTTTGTGCCTGACACCTAGGAGATTGGGGGTACTATGTAGGTCCAAGGCCCTCCTCTCTTACAAGAATCAAACTTAAGAAAAAAATCACTAATTTCTCTAAGAAAGATTAATAGAATCCTTGATCTAGTCTCCACCTCTTCTCCAGGGCAAATTTCCAGAATGGAGGTTCTATTTGAGAGCTGCAAAGATGACAATGTTGGTCCTTGGATATTTGTAAAGAAAAATAAGAATAGTAGGGACCCATCTCTGGTAGCTATGAGAAGCAGGGCTAAAGTTGACACAGGAAGTAAATCAAGCACCCTAGGCAAGTGGAGCAAGGATCAAATCAGAAAGGAAGAAACAAGAAGAAATATAGCGGATGGGACCTAGAAAACCATCCAGGAAACATACCCCCAAAAGAAATTATGAAGATCATATCTTGGAACATTCATGGACTCAATGGAATCCATAAGTAGGAAATTGTTAGGAATATGATTAGGGATCATAGGTCGGATATCTTTTTGATTCAGGAAATGAAAATGAAGAAGGAGAAGATTGAAAACATTTTTTTCAGCAAAGGGATGAAGTTAGCGACTCCTAATTCTTCGAGAGCTTCTAGAGGGCTGTTAGTGATATGGAAGGACAAATTAATGGTTGATATCATTTTTGATGAAGGAAACATTTTTCTTATTCAATTAAAAAATATAAAGGATTAGGAAATTTGGTTTGTTATGAATATCTATGCCCCTAACACTAAGATTGGTAGAAAGCACTTCTGGAATAAAATTAGCAATCTGATGTCCTTGTTGGGAGACTCTAAGGGGATTATTATGGGAGATTTCAATACTCCCCTATTGGCCACTGAGAAGTTAGGTGGGCTTCCTCTAGATTTGGAAAGTAGACAACATCTAGCTAAGCTAATCAATGACTTGGCTCTCTTGGATGTTGATTTAAGAGGGGGAAAGTTCACTTGGTCTAACAAAAGAGTAGGGATGGATTGCATTCAAGTTAGGCTAGATAGGGCTCTGATCATTATGGATTAGATGAACCATTACCAATGAAAACTTTCTTCTTTGGTTAGACTTGGCTCAGATCACTCCCCTATTGCTCTCACTATTGAGCTTTGCAATAGGAAAAAGGCTTTCCCTTTTAGATTTGAGAAGATGTGGTCTTCTCATCCTGGTCTTCTTGACACAATTAGGGAATGGTGGAGCATTGATGTGGAAGGTACTACTATGTATAAGGTGGCTAAGAAACTCAAAAATATTAAAACAAAGATCAGAAAGTGGAATAAAAAGGATTTTGGGAACATTTTTATGATGAAAGAAAGGATTATGGCAGACCTCGCTGAGGTGCAGGAGGAGATTCATAACATGGGCTATGATGAGAATAGGTTGAATGTAGAAAAGACTATTCTAGCTGATCTTCACAACATTGTGGGCAAAGAGGAAATGTTCTGGAGGCAGAGGTCTAGATTAGTGTGGTTAAAGGAAGGGGACAAAAACTCTAGATTCTTCCACCTCTCCACTATGAAACATAGGGCTGCCAACAAAATTAGTTTTATCAAAAAGGGGGATGATTCTTTTGAGGAAGATAAGTTGATCGCTAAGGAAGCTTTCAAGTATTTCTCTGCTATCCTCACCAAAGAGACCAACCTGAGTGAAGCGGATCAGGTGGATATCCTCAAGACCATTCTAAGTGTGATTAATGCTAGCCAGAAAGGTCCCTTGTGGCTATACCGAAAATGCATGAAATAAAGGAGGTTGTCTTCTCCCTACTTGCTGAGAAAGCCCCTAGCCCTGATGGTTTCCCTACTTTTTTCTTCCATATGTATTGTGAAGTTTTAAAAGATGATTTGGTCAAAGCGGTTTAGGAATTTTTTGGTGCTAAGTGCTTGCTTAAGGAAATCAATGCTACCTTCTTGGTATTGATTCCCAAAGTCTCAGGTGTGGATTCTTTTGATTTTTTCAGGCCTATTAGTCTTTGCAACTCTCTTTACAAGATTTTTTCTAAAGTTTTAACCAATAGAATAATCAAAATCCTTTTGGGGATTATTGCTCTGCAACAAATGGGATTTGTCCCAAGTAGACAAATCCTTGATTCTATCATTGTTGTGCATGAGGTTATTCATTCTTTAGAGGAAGGTAAAAAGGATGGTTTCTTGATAGAGCTTGATTTGTCAAGGGCCTATGATAGGGTGGACTGGTTATTCCTGGATAAGGTTCTTGAAGCTTTTGGCTTTAATGATAAAACTAGGAAGATCATATCTCAACTGATCTTCACCCCCACTTTTGCAGTGATGGTTAATGGTTCTCCCACCAATTTTTTCAAATCCTCTAGAGGTCTTAGGCAAGGGGATCCCCTTTCCCCTATCCTCTTTATTATTATGGCGCAGTGCTTGGGAAGACTTATTCATGATAAAAGGAGCAAAGGAGATTTTGCCAAGATAAAACCCTCTTCCAAACCCTTGATCTTCTCTCATCAAAAATTTGTGGATGACACCATCCTTGGGGGAGAAGCTTTGGTGAAGGAAGCTAGATATGTGAATTCCATTCTCAATACTTACTCTAATTCCACAGGTAAACTCATCAACTGGAGCAAGAGCTCGATCTTCTTTGTCAACACCCCTGAAGGTAGACAAAGGAAAATTGCCAGTATCTTGGGCTGTGGTATTGGGTCCCTCCCTTCTACTTATTTGGGGCTCCCTATGGGGGCCAAACCTTCTGACCTCTTTTGGGACAATCTCTTTGATAGGTTCAATAGAAAAATGGCTGGCTGGAAGGGTATTATTCTAAGTCAGGCTGGTAAAGTTGTTCTGATCAAATCTACTTTACAAAATTTTCCTACTTATGCCCTCAGCCTGTTCTCTATTCCTTCCAAAGTGGCTGATACTTCAGAATCTATTCATAGGAAGTTTCTATGGGTTGGTCCTAAAGGCAATAAGAAGTACCTGCTTGTGGCTTGGGATAATATCTGCAAACCTAAAAAGAAGAGAGGTTTGGGGATTAGGAATCTAAAGCAATTCAATAGGGTTTTGCAAGCTAAATAGATATGGAGGATCTTTAACTCCAATGGGGAATGGAGGGATATTCTGAAGGATAAGTATTCAGCCAATATTGATTTCAAGCAGTTCATCAGTAGGGATAATGACCCAAAGGGATCTAACATTTGGAATGGCATTATAAAGACTAAAGGGTTAGCCACTGAGAAGGTGAAACAGAAACTTGGTAATGGTGAAGATATCAACTTCTGGCTTGATGACTAGCTTAGCTTGGGGCCTTTATGGAACATTGAGCAGTACAAAAAATGGACAATGCCCTACATGGAAAGATTTGGCTATAGGGTGAGAGACTACAAGGTCAATGATGAGTGGGTGAACTTGATCGAGATATCCCAAGAGCTCAAGCCGTTGATGGACATGATCAGGCTTATCCCTTTGTCCCTCAACAAGGATGCTATTATTTGGGGGATGACTAAGGATGACAACTACACTGTGGCCTTGGGCTATGAAATAATGCAGAGTATTGATATTGTCCTTGTCTAGGCCAATGCTTGGTATCTTGACCTTACCCCCCAAATCAACATTTTTTTCTAGATAATGCTTCAAAATTGTATTTTGATGGTGGACAACCTTATCAAGAGGGGCCATCAGATGCCTAATTGATTCATCCTTTGTAAGAAGCATAGTGAAAGTGTTGACCACCTTTTCATCCACTGTCATTTCACCAGAGATATTTGGTCTTCTTTCCTATCTTTCTTCAAGTTGACCTCAGTTTTTCCCAATAACATGAGGGAGCTCTTTGAACAGTTGCATTGGGGGGTGATTGGGGATGTGAGCAAGGGCTTATGGGATTGGAATCTACCCCATCTCTATTGGGGGGTGTGGAAGGAGTGAAACAATCATATTTTCAGGGAAAAAGAAGCCAATGCTAAGGTGGTCTTTCACAAAATCCTAAACACTTTGTTAGAGAACTATACTATCATCAAAGGCTATAACCCTCTTCTCAATGCTAAGGAGAATGATCGAAGCAGGAGGGAGGACTACAAATGGGCTCTTCCACCTGAGGGCTGGTGTAAAGCTAACTTTGATGGGCCTTTGAAAGGCAACCTAGGCCAGATGGGATTGGTGGCATCATCAGAAATGATCATGGGAAAGGCATTTCTACTACTATGGCTCCTCTAGGGGTGCAAACTAATCACTATGTAGAGGTAGTTGTGGCCCATCAAACTATAAAGCTTTCTTGGGATATAGGAGTCAAAAAACTATGGCTGGAATGAGACTCAAAGAACATAATAGATTGTCTTAACGAGAAAAATGAACCTACCTAGATGATTGCTAATATAATTAATGAGAGTGTTTAGGCTCTCAAGTCCTTTGACAGAGTCTATGTGGCTCATGAATATAGGGAAGCAAATCAAGTGGCTGATAGGCTGGCCAACTAGGCAGTCAGGAAAGATGAGATGAAAAGATGGAAGGATGGACACAATATTCTGCTTGAAATCAAAGATTTAATTACAAGAGAGAGAACACCGGGTAGATTGGGAAACATTAACTGATAAGATTGAAAGTGTATGTGTTATGGGAAATGTGCTGAAAAATGATGTGTAAGTATGCAAGCCAAAGTATGAATTACCTAAGCAATTGCCATCATTGCACTTTGAGGCCCATTTTCTAGTTTAATTTTCATACGTTCAAAAGAAAGATCGAGAATATCATTCATTTTATCTGCTGGTCACAAATTTCAAAAGACCTTGCTATCAGGAGATTTTTTTATAGAGAGAGTGAAAAAATGGTGGGGGAAAGACACAGGAGGGAACTAGAGGATGAAGTTGAGAAGTGAAAGTGGCACTCTAAGGTGTGGAGCATTTTGAGTAAAGGTGATGTTACTTCTTTCATTGAACGGCTGCATGGGTGGAAACCCTCTGTTACTAAAACCATGGTTAAGAACTGGAATGAGGGGAGGGTCAAAATTGATGGGGTCAAGTTCATGATGATGGAGGAGGTTATTTTTGTAGTCACTGGCATCCCCATTGTTGGGATGAAATTCTACAAAGACATATGCATTTTTGGTCAGGTGGTGTTGGAATTTGCCAAAGGTGCGGAGGAAAAGAAGGCCCTTGTGAAGAAAAGCACCTACTACTTGCCGAGGTCCATCATACCGCTATGGAGGTTTGTGCTAAGGGTGATAATCAAGTATATCTCCTTGGACATGAGATTTGACCACATCTACTCTTACCACTTCGTGCTTCTCAACCATTTCGGGTCTGGGTCTAAGATCTCTATCCATTTTTACCTTTATTCATCTATCAATGAGAATATTAATGACTATAGGGAGAAGCCTATTGGAAACCCTACTTTCCATGAGGGGCTTTTGCTATTGATTTATGAATTTTTTAAGGCTAGGACTATAGGAAAAAAAATTAAGCAGGGGAAAGTGGGGAAGGAGGGAGTTGATGAGGAGCTTGATTTGGGAGAAGAAGAGTATATCCCTTCTGATACTGAGGAAAGCCAAGATATGCATTCAGACATGGATGTAGAGGCCACCCCTCAGACTAAAAAGGGGAAAAAGAAGATTAAAAAAGAGAAATTGGAGAAAAAGGAGAAACCTGACCCTAAGCAGAGCATTGAGATCTCTTCTGATAGAGATTATAATGAGGAGGTGGAGGGTATGGAAATGGAGGGCAAAAGTGCTGATGAGGAGGAAGATATTTTCAGTGAAGAAGAGGAAATCAAGGAGAAGAAGAAAGGAGAGAGAAACATTATAATTAAGATGCCTGTGGACAGAGAAGAGGATCCTGATGTCAATTCTATCAAGAAGCAGAAAAAAATGAAGAACATTAAAGAAGAAAATAAGGGGGAAGGACAAGAGGAGGGGAAGGATAGCGAAGAGGAAGACGAGAGTCAGGGGAGAGAGGATGACCATGAGTAGGACTGTGATGATTATGGGATTGATTAGTACACTTGCAAGATCATAGACAAAGAGAAGAGTGTGGTCTGGAGAAATTTTCATAATGTTTCTATCAGGATGGGGCTAAAGAGGGAAATGATGAAAAATTTGGTTAAGCAGAATAAGGAGGGAAAAATTCAAATGGAGGACCTAATTGACCTTTCCCTGGTTATTTTGAGTGATGTCACAAAAGAAAACCCTCGGATGGATGTGCTCAAAAATGCTAAAAATAGTGTTATTGATAGCTATAGAACTACTAAATGGACCTACCATGAAATCCAGGAGTTAAAATTCAGGGTGGGCAGAATGGAGAGGGAGGATAGCAATAGAAAGATCAGGCTTACTGAGGAGAAGAATGATATGGAAAAAAAAATGGATGAAGTGAAGAAAAGATTTCAGAGCATGGAGGGAGCCTTGCAGAAAATTGTTGAATAGAGCTACAACATTCTTAAAGCTTCTAACGACAACATAAAGGTTCTGATTAGTAAAATAGAGGAACACAGGGGTAGCAAGGAGGAATCTCCCAACAGTGGCAAAGATAAGTCTCTAGAGGATGGCCCAAGAAAGAGAACCAGATCTAGCACTATGAAGAAGGACACCCAGGAACCCGATAAAGATCTATCTAACCTCAAGGAGGTAGCAGATAAGGTGTCTAAGCTTGAGATTCATGTGGCGGAGATCCTCAGAGAATTTTCCCGAGCCTCTCTCCTAGCTTTGGGCCTATCCTGGTTTTCTTTTTTTGTCCCTGGTTCTATTTTCTAGTTTTATCTGCAGTTTGCTGGTGGACTGTGACTGTTGTTTTTTTGCTATGGCTATTCTGTTATTGTATACTTTTAAAGCTATATGTTTGTTAAACTTTTAATTCTATAAGGGTTTTAGGGCCCCATTAAAACCTATTTTCCTTAATAAAAAACAATGTTCTTTCACAATCAATTATTGATCTATTCCTTCTTTCAACTATGCCATTCTATTGTGGAGTTCTTAGTGCAAAGACTTGTCTTTTGATTCCATTTTCATTGTAGAAGATAATAAATTCATTAGAGATAAATTCACCTCCTCTATCTTATCTTAAAAACTTTAGTTTCTTACTTGTTTCCTTCTCAAATTTTTCCTTGTACCATTTAAACATTTGGAATGCATCATATTTTTCTTTTAGAAATATTACATAAATCATCCTTGAGTAGTCATCGACAATTAAAATGAAATATCGATCACCATAATAACTTTGTACTCTTATAGGGCCACAAAGATCAGTATGAACTAACTCTAATATACCATTAGATGACTAAGACTTTCTTGAAAAACTTGATTTTGTCATATTACTGATCTGACATTCCTTACACATAACTTTATCTAGATTTCTCAATCTAGGTAAACCTTTGACTCTTTTCTTGTTACTAACCTTGATCATTTTATCAAAATTCACATCAAAAAATATTTTATGCCATTACCAAGCATCTTCACTTCTTTCAATCAGACACACATTTGCATTATAATTCAGATAAAATAAGTTACCTTTGGATTGTTCACTGATGCCAATCAAATCTCTAGCAACATCATAGATCTTCACCTTTCAGTTTTGAAATTCTAGTCAATGAACTATGTTATTAAGTTGTGCTACACTCAACAAGTTGTACTTTAGTCCTTGAACCTAGTAAACATTATCACACTTAATATTTTCATTCATCATAATGGATCCCCTTCCTTTAATAGAACATGGAGCATCATTTCCAAATCTAACAATCCTCCATCATATTCTTCTAAGTTTTCAAACCTATCGATATCACCAGTCATATGATGTGAACAACCAATGTCAATAATCCATGTGTTAGTTTTAATAATTTGAGAAATAAGATCTTTTTCATCTTCATACCTTTCTTCTTTTGAATCATCCTTCATAGCAACTTAAACCACTTCCTCACCTTCATTCGTGTCATCAAATTCATCATCGGTTAGTCCTTCCTCAGCTAGGTAGCATGATTTCTTTCCATTATCATTGTAGTCTCTAAATTTTTGGTATCAATTATCCTTCTTGTCTTTCTTATCATGCTTATCATTATCAAGACACCTAGATGCAATATGACCTATCTTGTTGCAGTTAAAACATTTTAGAGGCAATTTACCTTTATACTTTCCTTTTCCTCTCGGTAACCTCTTTGCCAGCAGTGCTTCCAGCTCTTCTTGTTCTTTTTCCTTGGACAGTATACTATCATAGTCACTTCCACCTAAACTATAATGAATGTCTCTTTCTCTTCTTGAACTACCAATGGTTAGAGATGATTGAAACTAGTTTCTATCTTCGGTAAACTATAATCAAAGTTACTAAGCTCAAATGCAGTCATCTTACCGATGAAAGCATCAAGAGTAACAATATTACTAGGTATGGATTCAATTCCTGAATAGCATAGACTCAAATATAATATTTAGGTAAGATAGTTCTAAGAATTTTTCTTACCACATCTTCTTCATTTATGGTTCCACCAACACCTTTGACAACACTTACCACTTCCTTGATTCTAAAATTGTATTATGCAATGTTTTCACCTTCTTGCATTCTCATCTCATCAAATTTACTATGAGACTATCAACCTTTTCCTTCTATACATGTTGATCACCCCCATAAGAAAGTGTGAGTTTATCCCACATTTCTTTTGTTGTAGTGCAATCCTTTATGTCATTAAACTCGGTTAGGGAAGAAGAAATCTCAATCATTACTGAGTTGTGTTCCTAATTTTTCCTCATCTGATCAACTGTCATAGGTCTAATAAGCAGTGGAGTGTAGTCATTTTCCCAAAAGTAGAGTGCATAATCTCCAATTCTAGATAGGTATAACTTCATCCTTGTTTTCCATGTAGGGATGTTCTCCTTGTTCAACTTCGGTACTTCTCTCTTATACATCTTTGTATCTTTAGCTTAAGTCTTTTAAACTTTTACCTCTAAGCACCAAATGCTCTGATACCAATTGTTGGATGAATGAGGGGGGAGGGGGGGGGGGGGGGGGGGTTGAATCAATTATCTTAGGCCCCTTAACAATTTTCAACCTTAAAACCTTTTCAAAAAATAATCTTAATAATTAGATTGAAGTATTCAACTGACCATAAAAGTATGTATATGAAAATTAGAAAATAACATGCAAAACATTCAATCACACATTAACTCCAATATTTAATGTGGAAACCTGATTTGGGTAAAAAACACTATGGGAATTATCACCCATAAATAATTCACTCTTCTAAAGTGAGCTCAGTTAAGAGCTAACCCTGTTTAACATTACAAAGAACATTTACTAGATGTGACCCTGTTAGGGGATTTTCACCAAAGATCAACTAGATCTATCACCCTATAATGAGTGACCTTATTAGAGGACTTAGTACATTTGTTAGAATGCCACCTTACAAAGGATTTAGAAATAGGACTGTTAAATCCACTCGGTTAAGAGATTTTATGCTACAATGGTTAGAAAGTAACAACGAAATGATTTGATAAAATATGCAACTACCTTTACTTTTTCAGATCTCCTTTTTGCTCATTTTTCTTTTTCAAACTCTTCTTTACTGGATGATCAACACTCACTCTTCATCTCATCACTTTCCTTCACTAGATTCACACTTTTCTTCAACTCTATTATGCTCGGTGTACCCTTATGTACTTATTCAACTATATGCACTGGCTATCAACAATATTACCATCTTGATCATCCTTTATATATAACTTTTTTTTTCTTTTGCCACTTAATCCTATTCATTAGGGTTTCCTTAAATTAATATCATTCATTCGATTAAATCTCAATCCAAATTCAATGTATTTGTAGCTCGATAATACGTTTCATGAATCTTGCCAGCTGTATCTTCACCTTGGAACTTGAACTTTTTTTGGATCTCAAACCAATCATTAAATCTTCACCATTTATCTTACCTAACATTTTTGATCCGTTGATTTCATTAACTGGCTTTGTTCCTTCCTTAGAATCTCCTAGATCAATCTAGATTCTCAGTCGATGTCACATTTTAATGAGTTCTTGTTTAACCGACCAACTTCATCTTCTCAGTTAAGTCTACCTTCTTAGTTATCATTTACTCGGTTAACATCTTCCTCAGTTATCAACTTCTCGGTTAATTGTATTTGACCAATATCTTTATTTACAGACAACCATTTCTAGTTTGGTAGTACATATTGATTCCTTGTCTTTTCATTTCACAACTTCAATCCTTTATTACCAACAAATATAACTGACTTGTGCATCATTTTAACACTTCATCAAATCATGTAAAATAATCAAATCAATATTACTTTATCATAGACTGATTCATCAATTGCCCATTTAAGTTCACATACTTAACATCACTTTGTAATATCCCCACTTGTAGTCTCCTAGCTTATGGGACTATAATTACAATTGCAAGAGATTTCTTCCAAAATGATCTCCGATAATACTTAGAATATTAATGATTGAAGTTAATTGCAAGGATATTAATTCATGATACCCTTTTCTAAAAGATTGTTCTTCTATCATACAATTGATATTATATATGATGTTATAAGATATATGAGAATAAATATCATTGCTATCTCTAATATAGAGATTTGGTGAATGGAAGGATGATCTTTGATCAAGTATCCAATCAACACCTTTGCTAAATAGTATGGATTGTTCAGTTGGAGAACTGTGCAATCTAAATAATTCAACCAATGTGATTGATAGTCATCTCTAATAGGACAATGAAAAGTATGCTGCAATATATTTCTATTGCTTGTAGCGATGAGATGATTTACTGCTCCATATATATTTTACAAATGTGAAAATATGTATGATCTTGATTGTAGTGATATAGTGTTGTTTGCCTTTAGAACTTGTGACAATGCTATTGTCCCTTATTTCTCCCTTTAGATATATGCAACTAGTTCTACAATATTACTTGGTACTAATTTATTAAGGGACTCCTATCAATTCGGTCACAGTATTCCATCCTTACATTCCACTAGTATTCCAACCTTATGTTGAGTCATTGTCTATTATGATGTTAAATCTTGTCTTAATGCCTTCCATGATATTATTTCTCCTTTTACGAATGGGGTTCCTCTTAGTTGCTGACTATCACCTTATGTGTGCTCCTCCCCCTCATGTCTCTTCCTTCTACGTTACTTGTGTATGCTGTGAGGAGGCATTTATGGGTTGCTAACCAAGGTTGTGACCTTTGGTCATGGCCTTTGGTCAAGTTTAAATACATTTAATTATATCCTTTGTTTCGATCATTTGTTTTTGATAGAAAAAGTAGCAAGAGGGTGTTGGCCTGAACAAAAAGACTAGTAGTGCATTAATAGCACATTAATGCAACAAGTCACAATAGATAAACCGTTTAACAGTATAATCACCAATCTAAATCTACCCCTATCAAAAACATAAATCACAAAAATAGAGTATCTAAACCGAGCAATAGCAAATAAAGTATCAATTGAAAGCCACACAAGGCTGAACAAAAAGTGGTAAAAATTAACATTGACCCCATCAAAAAAGCAGGGGGTCCTCAGGCCAAGCCCAAGCAAAGATAACCAACACATGGGAAATAGAACTAGTTTTTCCCACCCAACTGCTTAGATAGCAGGGTCCTCACCCATTCTTCCTAAAGAAACAAGAACAGGTCCTTGTTGTCCTCATTCACTTCCAGAGTGCCACCTGCTAGCTTCTCCTACACATGACAGAGAGTAGTAGCAAAAGTGTGCATAACCTTCAAGCTGAATTTGTTGGTCAACATACATTGGCTCATCAGCTCCTGCATGTTTTTCTTGATCTCCGCAATCTCTCTGTCCAAGTTCACGAACCTCCTTTTAAGAGTACCTTTGAGACTATCCTCTGGGGCCTTGGTATTTTAAATAGAGGGGGGCTTATCCTGGGGGTCTTGAGTAGGGCTTAGGGGTAGGGTAGGAATGGGGGTTTCCATGGCCTTCTTGGGGTCAGGAATAGGGTTGTTACTAGGCCTAGGGGGGCTCATATGGTCATTCAAGGAATCCTTCATAGACTCAGTGGTTTGGGAGTCTTTCTCAGTCATGTAATATTCTTTAGAAGCCGTTTCCAGTAGCCTAGTTTTACATTTCTCTTTGGTGAGTCTATTTGACCTCCTGTGGCCTGAGCCACTCAAATCCACCTCTAGACTAACCTGGCTCTCCATCATTTTCCTTTTTTGGGGCCTACATTCTATCTCCGGAGTACTGTCATCCTCCTTCCCATTTTTAATATCCTCAGACTCAGAGACATAGGACACCTCCTAGCCATCCTTCTTTTTAAATAGGTTTTTGACACATTTTTTTCAATTCCTGCCCTCTTTGGTACCCAGTTTAGGCTCCTGGATGACACAGATGGACTAGGAGGAGGACTGGGTGGGATTTTCAGTTTTGGCTGGGGAATCCTCTTGGGGTATTTCTTGGATAATCAGGGGGGGGTGTGGGGGGGGGGGGGTTTGGGTGCCAAGTAGATGGCTTTGTGGAACTGGTAGATGCAAAGAAGGAGGCCCTAATGGAGGATAGGAATAAGCTTATCTGGGTTATCCTTAATGTCAAGAATGTTACTTTCTAAGGAATGCAGAAGATAGAAAGGGATGGAGATCAAATCTTTGTTTCTAACATGGTTCAGGAATGGTAAGTGGTAGTAGTAAAAGATAGTAAACTTACCTTCCAACATGAAGTATTTCATCACTATGAGGTAGATTTTATTCTAGAAATCCGGTAGCTCCTCCTTGTTGAAGCCCCCATGCTTTTTCACCAGCAGCTCTCCCTCCTTGAAGAACTGGTTGAGACTGGTAGGGTCAGGAGTTCAGCTAGTTTTTTTGTATTTTCTCCCCGTCATAGAGAACCTAGTCACCTTGCTATGACCTCCTCATTTATCTGAAAGTGGATGCCACCAACAGAGACATTGCAATTGTTCCAGGATGACACAAATCATTTAGAGATTCATTCATCATGCCCCCCCTTCATTCTCTCCATAAAGCCCCAAATGCCACTCTCCTTGCAGTAATGTGTCACCAGTGCATTTGAGGTGAAGGCCTCATAAATTCTATCAGGTTCAATGCAGAGAGTGTTGCCGACCATTTCAAATTTCAAACCTTCCGATGCCAGAATACCTAGGAAAATAGAGAGCTGAGTGTTTTTCCAGAGCTTAAAAAACCCCTTGAAATTGCAAATCCTTTTCGAGAACGGTTTATACTTAGAATGTTGGCTTGGTGAAAAGTTTTGGAAACTGAGCTCCGTACCACCAAATCTAATAGATCTCCAAGTGCCATAAATAGTAATAATACCAGGGACACACTTGTTGTCCTTGTTCACCAAGTAAGCCTTCATATTCAGACAGCACCTACTCCCCACGTTTAAGGAGTAATTATGAATTTTTATGGGAATTTGGGTTCTCCTTTCCATAATAAAAAAAATCATCGGAACACGCCAGCACATGATCCAGTAAGGATTTGCAATGAATAAGATGGCGTGGCACATTTAAACCTTGATATTCATTTCTCCCCCAATTATTTTCCGAGTCACCAGGGGTAAGTCACTAACCACCCTCCAACTATTGAGTTTAGTTTGTTTTAGGCCCATTTCCACCATTGAGTCAGCAACCAAATTCCCTTCTCTGTACGTGTGGGCTATAGTGGTGCTCTATAAGCTATTAATCAGTTCACCGATCTCCAAAATAATAGGTCTAGCCCGCCATCCCACACTAGCACCCCTTTTGACAGCCTCAACAACCACTTTGGAATCCCCCTTGATTTCCAGCTATCTGACATTCATTTCTTTTGCAAATTTAATCCCCCAGACAAGGGCCAATCCTTCCGCCTAGGTGACAGTGCAGTTATTGATAGGGCCAGCATAAGCTAGTAGGCAATCACCTTTATAATCTCTCAGGACACCACCCCCACCTTGGCTCAAATTATTTTCCACCCCATCAAAGTTTAATTAAGTCCATCCTCTGGGGGGGGCAACCCATCTGGTAGCCTTCCTAGCTATCTTTTTAGCACCGTCAAATCTGGAGAACCCTTCAAGGATATTCCATCTGTCAGCAATTCTCACTTCTCAATCATTTGTTATAAAGATATAAATATTTATTTATTATTAACATAACTTGTTTATTATTAAAAAATGAAAGTAAATATATTTATTAATTATAATTGTAAGTTAATATGATTTTTTATTATATTAATAGTATAGTATATTATATTTATCATATTAATAATATATAATATTATATATCTAGGTAGCTGCAAGAAGTTGAGTCCCACTTTTGGCCAAAAAGTGGAAGTGTTTTCTCTGTTTTTCAAAATTTCTGTCAATTGATGTCAAAATTTGAGGCACTTAAAGATTGAATCTTGAAAAACTTGAGTAATATTAAATTTAGTTCTCGGAGTTTAGTTTTCAAATATGTAATTTATTTCAATATCCACATGGTATAAATTGAATTTTAGTAGGCATGTTTAATCCCACTTTTTCAAAATGCCTATTTCGGGACCACACCTGACACGTGTACAGTCACCTTTTTTTGAAGTAAATGAATGTATTTTTGTGAATTCTTTTTAGAAAAGGTACCTAAAATACTAAATATTGGTGAGAATATTTTATCTTATTTTTTTATTGAATTTTTTTAAATTAATTTTTAATTGACTATAAAGTACATTTTTGAAACCTCTGGTGTACGGACACCATAATTTGATGAGAACTTCACTTTTTTTCAATTTTTTTAATTTGAATGAAATTCTATGTAGATTGGTGTCATATAACTCATTTTTCAAAAAATGTATAATTAAAAAAGTTATTAAAGTTTTAGTTAACCTTAGTATTTCAAGTTTAGGTACCACGTTGGCTTAATAAATATTGTAAAAATATTAAAATTTATCATATCACTATAAAATTTATATTTTTATAATATGCACAATAAGAGCTAAAATGGGTTTTCATTTTATCAAAAAATTTATTTGGGAAGGTGTCCAAAAAATTATGGCAAGGCAAAAATTTTATTTTGTAATGCCTTAGCCATTTTTTTGCAGGGTCAAGCATAGGCTTGGTCCCACCAAGCCTGTCCCGAACCAAAACCCAAGCCAGCAGGTATGGTTCTCACTCATAGATTTAGAAAATGGGGGCCTATTTTTTTAAATTCACAAAACGAGCGCCTATTTTGTGAAACTACAAAACAGGCGATCATTTCATAAAGAGCCATTGTAGCCAAAAAATAGGACTATGGGCTTGATCTCAATGACTGATGAGTTTTCAATCATTTTTTTATTGATCCATACCAGGCAAACATAATATTTCTATCAACATTCTGTACTTTTGTCTTGTTTTGGATCTAACATTTGAAAAAATTGTTTGAACTCGAATCTTGGTGCAAAAATGGGATCAAACCGACGTAGAAAGAGGCCAACAAAGGTTCTAACAACTGAGGAGGTTGCAACAAATAGAGAGGAGGAAAAATGACAATGAGAAAGAAGAGAAAGACTTCAAAACCTGAATAATGTTGGAGCATCGAGTTCAACAATTGTTTCAAAAGAGGAGGGCAATAAAGACACCATAATGGATGTAGAGGTTGAAGAAGAAAATTCAAGTGCATCTTTTAATCTAGTATTGGATATAGGTATGTCTTCACATCCAAATGTTACAACTTATTCTGATAAAGATGTTCATCGTTTGCTAGAAGCAGGTTACAATAAAAATGATTTAAATTTTATTCCTGAAAATAGATTAACAAATTTAATTGCACGTGAAATTTTAGAAATTAGTAATATTAATCATAATGATAAAGGAACTGAAATTCAAACCCCAATTGAAATTGAAAATCAAACACCAATTTAGATTGAAATCAACAATGTGGATATAGACATAGAAACACCAATTGAGAAAGAAAGTCATTTGAATGATAATGAAATAAATTAACAATTTCAAATAAAAAAATGATGTGGTAGACAATCTATGTGGTTTGGTTTCATGGACATAGATTAGGACACATGCGAGAAGATTGTTTAGACAATTTTTTTATAATAAGAAATTTGGGTTTCAATTTCAATTAATGTTACAATTAATTAAAATGTCTAAAATGCAAAAAATGATGAAGAGGTTAGGCATTTATGTGAAAACCAAGAAGAAGTATGTAAGTTGTATCAACTGTTTCTAGTGCCTTTGACACAATTGGGAAGACAAATCATTCTAAACATAGTAATGTGGCACGATGAGCAATACCAACAACTTTAGTAAACAATACTACCACTGATATGTTAGAAAGTAAAGTCCACCAAGATAATTGAGAAGGGGGGGGGGTGAATCAGTTATTAGATAATTATAAATTTTATCATCTTCAACAACATTAAACCATATAAGCAATATAATACCAACCATAGAAAGATATTCATACACAATAACACAATAACACAAGATATGTTGACTAGGGAACCTCTTGATCAAAGAGTAAACCCTAATGGTAATGATGCCCACAAAAGATGTACTAATATGAATATTCCTTGTGAGAGGATGGAATCTATTAGGAGTCTTATGGAATACATTTAGTACATATGAATCCTTGTTAGGAGATTTTGAATCCCTGTTAAAAGATTCTAACCCGATTAAGAGTTATGGAAGACAGAAGGACCCACTTCCCAAACAGGTTCAGGGTAAGATCACTGAACACACTGTCCAAATAATCTTTGAATTAATCAACAAAATAATATGTTACCTCTTCTTTGACTATGCCAAATCATACTCACTATTACATTAGATCTCAATTCCAGATCTTTGTACTTCGCATGTCTTCCTTCACAAATTTGCTTTCATACTTAGCTCTTTTCTTCACTTCATGCATACAGCATCACAATCGCTGCTACCATATCATAATTACAAACTTTCACATTACAACTACATACAAAAAATTCATCATCTTTTTCAACAAAGAAATACATTCCTTCTTTTATACCACACTCAAATAATTACAAATGAGCCGGCATACAATTACAAAATAAAAGTTTCCACATGCTACTCCAAAATTACACAAAATTGTCAGCTTCCAAATACAATAAATCTTCACTCATGTGACCTCAAAGTTTGCATTGTCAACCACGTCACTATCAATGTGTCTTCAACTTCCCTTTAACTGTGCAAAACTAGATTCCATCCCAATTAGGAGATATCATCTGATTACCACAAACCGCTACTCAGAAACACTGCCTGAATACTGCTCTCACCAAAATGATCATAACTTCCATGAATTAATAAATTACTATCTTCACTCTTAACCATAGACATATGACATATCAAAGAGTATAACCTCAACATCACATAGCTCCAACTGTAATAACCCACATGCGCTAATCCAAACTCTGTCTGCTTCTCTGCAAGTCTTCGGTAAATCACTGTGTTGACATCAATGATAATCATAGTCATGAATGCAACAAAAAATGCTACAGAATGTCTACCAAACATTTAGCATTCATTCCTAACATGATAAAAGAATGATTTCAAACATAAGTGGATATCTTAATATTCATCGTAAAACTTTAAGAAGAGTAGTAAAGAGAAGAGTTAACTTTGAAAGTGATCTGGCAAACCATTTATGGACCTTCAATGGTAGACTTTCGAGGTCTGACATGAAACTTACTGGTGAATTGAAAACTTTGATTGAAATTTTTTGGCATGATAATACAAGAGTATCCCCTAATGCTAGAGATGTTCTTAAATTAAGAGTCAGTTCAAAAGTTCGTGATCCACATCCAAAACACTTTTTAGATATGACTCAAATAGAATTGTATAAAAAATTTGTGGATGATAAGGTGTTAAATATTAGTATTAGTCAAAGATCTTTTGAAAAATGTAAACCATGGTATGTAAGGATTAACAAAGAAAGAATCACCTGTTATTGAAAAACTCATGTTCAATTTCATTATCATTATGATATTTTTTGATCTATACGTTCTACTATGCATACTAATGAAATGTTGCAGGAATGTGGTATAAATATACCACCTCAAACTGTAAAGGAGTTTATATCAAATTTTTTTTGTAACCCACCTAATAAGCAATTTTATCTTTTGAATGCATGTGTTTCTGGTGTATGTGGCAATCTTACATTATTAGATGAATGTTTGCATGAAAATATTTCATTTGATTTTGGACAACAATTAGTTGATGTAAAAAGATTTAAAAATGTTGAGTATCCATTGAAGGATGGAAAAGGTGGAAAATGGTGCAACCTAATAATTGAAAACTTTGTGTTAATGCTTTTATGAATGAATTCAAGAGTAAGGTCATACCTAAATATGTGAAACACTCTCACAATTCTAGATGACTTGATGAAAATTTTTGCATATGCAAGAATACATTTCCAATTGGTAGTATACTTTTAGTTGTTGACTTTGCAGAGAAATACACACTTGCACCACAAGATGAGATCCAACCACAATATTATAATTCAGTGCAAGTAATAATTTTTGTTCATATTGTCTATGGAAATGCACCTAATAGTACAGAAGAGGATAGAAAAATATTGAGAGAGTACCATTTCTATATGAGTGATAATAAGTTACACTCATCGGAGTTTGTCCAGTATTGCTTTAAGACCTTTTATAAAAATTTAATGGAGAAAGAAATTCATATAACACAACATCTAATATGGTTAGATAATTGCATAGGGCAATTCAAGAATGCTAGAATATTTTTTTTTGGTTGAGTAGGACGCACAAGAAAATAAATATCCAACATATTTGGAGTTTTTTTGAGGCTGGACACGGGAAGGGAGAACATGATGGTGTAAGTGCATGTGTTAAGAGAGCCCTTTGTAGAGAGCAACTCAAATTTGAGGAAAAATCAAAATTTAAAGATGCATGTGCAATTGTTGAATGGTGTAAAACAAGTTTATCTATAGGATCAAGTCAGAACTCTATAATTAGACATTTTTTCTAGGTAGTTGAAGAGAAGAATATCCTTTCAAGATATGATTGTAATACAATCAGTGGATCAGCTAAATGGCCTACATTTAGGAGTTCTAATTCTAACACTTGAACTATATGGACTAGGGAGCTTGCATGTTTTTGTCAATTTTGTGTTGCAGGTGAATGGGAAGAATGCGAGAATACATAATGGGTTGGAGAATGTCAACAAAAATCCTTAACACCTAGTGAGAGACAAGATGAAGATGATATAATAAATGAAGACCTGGATCATGCCTTTTCATTAGAAGATTATGATCATGTTTCAGACCTCATACAACCTGGTAATTTAATTGAATTTATTCTAAAAATTTAAATTATATTAGTTACATGTGTATGTCATGTAAATTATGATTATATATTTGAATTATAAACCTTTAAACAAGTTTTATTTGTGCAAGTACTTAATTTTGTTTTGTAGGACATGTGTATGTTGTTGTTGCACCTGAGGATAATGAAGAGCAAACAGAGGATTGGTTAGCTCAATGTGTAGAACCTAAGAAAAAGTTGATATGTCATCAAGTAGATGATGATGATTTTTCAGTATCCAATTGGGTTTGTTGTGGTAGTTGGCACATTGCTACGTAAATACCTAACAAGAAGGAATGGTTTACCTGCTTTTGAAGACTACCTATCATAAAAAAAGATTATGCGCTATTCCCATTTGGTAGTGGCAACAAATATCAAATTGGAAAGATACAAAGGGAGACTTGTACTAATTAAATATTATGGACACTTTCAATGGAAGAGCATGAGGCAATCATAGACGCATTGCAGAAAAGAGAGGATGTTGATGGTACATTAGGTTGAATCAAATTTATACATGTATGTTTTTGTTCAATTTGTCATATTTTTATATGTTTTCTACATGTCTTCTTTGAAGTTTCATAATTTATAATTTAGAGATATAGATTTGAAATTAAAACTAAAATTGACTTTAAATGAACTTGTATAAATTCTAACATTTGAACATGTTTATTTTTATGATGCAGGATGTCTGGAAGAACATAGACATGAACTATTTATGTAGTACAATGCACTCTTGTATTCGTACAATTTTGGATTTGTAATTTAAGTTCACATGAACTCACTTTTATTCATCGAATTTTGTTTTAAATATTTACGTTAAATTCATAACTTTGTATTCACCCAATTTTGTTCTAAATATTAAACTATGCACATTGGTTAGATTATGTTCACTTAATAGATTATGATAGATTTATTTGTGCATCCATAAATTCATTGTTCAAATTAATAGATCTCATTGTTAGATGGATGGTTTTTAATAGTTAATCAAACTCAATAAATTACTTGTAACATTGAAGTCAATATTAATTAATGGTTTTTAATAGTTAATTGTCAAAGTCAATATTAAGTTTTTAACATCCATATTGTTCTTGTCAATTACATGTATTAATAGATCTCATTGTTAGATAGATGATTTTTTTTTTATAGTTAATCAAAGTGTTCATATTACTTGTAATGTATCTAGATATTGTACTTAGATCAATTACACATGAATTAATAGATCTCATTGTTAGATAGATGGTTTTTTTAGGATATTGATAAATTTAATTACAATTAATTTTAAAAATGATTTCTTTTCCATAAGCTCATATATATAAATAACAACTCATGATTAAGATAAATAACATAACAAGTCTTGAAATAATTCACATGTATCATAATGTCCATCATATCAACTCATGATATATACATACAATCACAAAACAAAGTCCTACTCTAAAAACAAGTTCAAGTACAATATATGATAACAAGTGGACTTGTATGTAATGCAAGTCCTACTCTAACAACAAGTAAAAATAATGTGAACAAGTCCAAATAATCATCATCATAATCTAAATAATATAACAACAAGTCATCATAACACAAGTCCAAATAATCATCATCATAAAACAAGTCCAAATAGTCATCATAATCTAACTCTACTCATCTAGCTGATCTATAGTCCTCTTCACTCCACATGAAGAGGACTGTGATGCATCAACATGCTCTGTCTAGTCCTAAGTACCCTCATCCTACTTTGTCTGGTCTCGAGTACCCTCATCCTCAGCTACATGAAAAGTGGATGCTGCCAAATCCTGTAAAAAAATTTAAAGTATAAATTTGTAATAGTTAGATGTAAAAGATCTAGATACACAATAGACATTAAAAAATTACTTTTAATCATCACCTCAAAGGATAGTGTCGATGGCTGCATTTGGCTTAATCTTGTAGCCATGTCAAGACTCATGGTGGTGTCGACCTAAACAACATATATAAAGCATGAATCAAACTTATATAGTACATATATACATAAATTATAAAGTATATAACTTGACTATACATTTATGGAATAAAAACATGTACATTACTTGTGTGTGACACATAGCTAATGTCACCAATGATTCAGGATGTAAATGTGATTGTGCAATATGAGACAATCCAAAAGCCTACAATTTCCAAAAAATAAGTGTGAATCAAAGTTGTACATAAATTAGTAAGATATAAACACTTAAAATTAATAAATGAAAAATATACTACAGGTATATGCGGCTAACTCTCAGTGACTGATGGGGTAGAGAATGAAGGACTGCCAATCTTAGTGGTACATGAGAGATCCTACAAAATCATAAAAATATGTCAAACACATTATCAATTAAAGTTTATTTTGTTTAAAGTTTAAATGTATCAAGATCAAAGTGCATACAGTGAATGGAGCACTGACATGTTGAGGTGTCAACATCATATGATGATGGCTAATGAATGATGGATGGTCAAACCTCCTCCATTCACCAAAAAATCCACATGTTATGGCTCATAATTGTATAAATAAGAAATTTAATATTGCACTATATAAATTATAATTAAATTTACTTGTGTGAGATGATCATCGTCTACATTGAGTAAATCAACATATGATGAGATATCATCTCCAGCATCACCATGTGTGCCATCATAATCATCGACATATCCACCATGTGTGCCATCATCATCATCACCATATCCACCATGGGAACCATGGGCAACATCAAGATCAGACTGGGGACCCCTACATATACCCCCACAACTCATGCAAACATGTTCTATAATGGGGGTAGCCCTCGCCTGGGTCAAGTGCTATAACAAATTGCCCGTAAGGGCACTCAAAGAACCAAGAGATGACTTCAGTGCTTGATGATGGATAGGTGCAAGAACTACAAGAGATGGAAGAGGAACATGGGCTCATTGCACACACAATTTCTAGTTTTGTCACTTAATTTGGCCCCTAGCCTATCCTGTGGCATGCCTTGACAAACCCCCTAGAATGCTCTCATGTCAAAATAATTGGGTTTCCTACCCAATTCAAATTCAGCCCATAATTTTTTCAAAAAATAAAGTGGGATCTCATGATTAGCATGTGGTGGATAGTCAAATACCATCCACCACTTCTCCCAAAAATTCTCTGCTATGTCGGGGTGTCTACACCATCTAATCGAAATATGTGGCTTCTTGCCAAGTATCTGCTCACCCATTGTAGGGTTCAAAAAATAGCGTGCCAAATCATTTTTTGTAATTTTTAATTTATTAACCTTTTTATAAGAGAGGTCGTCAACATAATATACACACATACTCTCCCTCCATGACTCAAAAATATCAATCTCATAGTCTAATGTGTGTACGAAATCTACTATGCCTTGCATGCTATCTGCAAGGTGTAGTAGCTGGGCAAATGGATAGGGATCATTCCTAATAATATTTATATCTCTCATGATTACCTCTACATTTCTCCTAATATTATCTCTTAACTCTCTAGGTGGAGGTGGAAGGGGAGGGGGAGGGGGAGGGGGAGGGGGAAGCGGTGGTGGTGGTGCATGCTGACCTATAAGCTCATTAATGTGAAAATCATCCACATTTCCAATCTGCGTACATATAAATACATGATAATTTACAATTAACATACTGTAAATTACATTTTACCTTACAAATTGAATGACTTAAATAATTAAAACTTGAGAGAGAGAGAGAGAGAGAGATGTTAGAATAACTGAGAGGGGGGTGAATCAGTTATCCATAGTCCCAAATACAAAATGTATATCCAAAAACAATTTAAACAAATTTTTGCAGCTCGGTAACATAGAATAGTAAATTGCCTGTGCTTTTACCAATTACCAATTAATAACTAATAGTAACTACTGATCAAATCAAATATGAAACATGTAAAGTATGATATCCAACAATCATCACAATCAACACATAACATAAGAGGTTTAACGTGGAAACCCTATAAAGGGAAAAACCACCTAGGACCGGTAACCCAAAAATTGTTCACTCTTCTAAAGTGAGCTCAATGAAGAGCCAACCCTGTTAAAGGTTACAAAACACACTATAAGGTGTGACCTTGTTAGAGGATTTAACACTAACCATTATCATCCAACCAACATTCACTATGGGGTTGACAAGATAACAAATGTACATTCTATGAATGACATTACAAGACTTTCTAGTCTACTCGGTTAAGAGATTTATCTGATTACAATGGTTGAACTGTAACATCAGGTGATCTGATTACAATACAACTTGATTTGTAGATGTACAGATCTATATTATACTGATTCAAATCCTCTGATCAATATATCAATTCTGTTCAATAATATTCAGTAACTTACTATCTCTCGGTTATAGCTTTCTAATGCTCGGTAATCTCTACAGTTTGGTTCTCCTTAACCAGTTTGATCAGGCATGCGTGAAGCTTGTTCACGCAATATCTTTGTAGTATCCTTTCCTCTAGCATGAGTTTCATAATGAAATCCCAGCCTCTTAAATAAACAAGTAAACCATTTTCGTTTCATCCATCATATATTGTCACTTAATCTCCTTCATTGATTTTTTTGCTTAAACCTTCCTCAGATGATGTGTCAGTAACACATTTCAATTCTATCCTTTAGATATTCCTTGAATTTTTCTAGCCGTTGATCTCGTAATAAACTTTATCTTTCCACTCTGATCACGAGGTGCTTTCCAGCTCATCAACTTATGTTGGCTAAACTAATCATTTAGTTCTTTTGTTCATTCTCGGTTAACAAAAAAATGTGTCGATGAACACAAATTCGATTTATACTGTGCTTGTTATACACTATACTGCTCGATGTATACTGAAATGCTTCATTAATCGACCACACTTCTTTGTAACATTTTTCTCCCAACTTCATAATAGATTAATGCAACATAATCAAGTCAACAATATGAAGTCATAGACTCATCAATAAGTTACCAAGAGTATTCCTTATCCTCATCTGTCATATCCATCTTTCTCTATGTAGATATCTCAGTTCTTCATCTTTCTCTTCTCTTCTACAGATGTGTTAGATGTTTGCAACTCCATGATAAGTACTGTCAAAACTAGTTGACATCAATGACAATATAAAACTGATTCAATTATCTCACATAATAGTTCAGTGCTTGGTGATCTCTAATCACTTGAAGTTCTTCAATCATGTTCTCAATCAGTTGTAGTTCATGAATTTCTCCCTTTGGCATTGATGGCAAGTTAAGAAATATGAAGTATACCATACACATACCAAACATGTATTCTACAACTCTGTAAACAAATGTTGTAGCTCGGTAAGCTCTCCCTAGCTTAATATATTTAATCACTATGTTACATAACAACATTGCAAGTGCGGACTATCTTCTACAGATATGATCTTTAGTAGATCTCAGATTCCTTCTATTTATCTCTCCCTTTATCTTTTTAGATTGTCTCTCCCTTAGATAGATGTTCTAGTATTCTCCTCAGTTATCATATTATTTATCTCTCCCTTTGACAATAATGCCAAAGAAAAAACATAAACCATATAGCTCTTATAGTAGCCAATTAACTCACTGTTGTCTGGTTCATTCACTGTATCTCAGTATACTAATTATACCACTAGTTTCTCAAATCTTTCACAACCTTAGACATAAATCCAAAGTGTGAACTATGCTGCATCAACATGAATGATCTTCTGATAAGATTAGGCTAATGCAACCTCCAGATCACATTAGTGACCGGTAGACAGGGGATAGACCCCAAGTCTAGTCCTCAAGTATTCAAATGTATCTTTTGGTAGAGGCTTTGTGAAAATATCAGCAAGTTGCTCTTTAGATGTAACAAATTCTAGCTTCACTTTCTTCTCCTGTACTTGTTCTCTTAAGTAGTGATACTTGATAGATATGTGCTTTATTTTTTAGTGCATCACTGGATTCTTTGAAATGTTTATAGCACTAGTGTTATCACAGTATATAATCACTGGCTCAGTGATAACTTCATTCATTCCTTCTAACACTTGCTTAATATATGCAATATTTGAATAGTTTGTAGCAGTAACAACATACTCTACTTTGACTGTAGACTAGGAAATAAAAGACTACTTCTTACTTGTCCAAGGAACAAGTCTTTCACTGAAGAAAAATGCTCCTCTAATTGTTCTTTTTCTATCATCCACATTTCCAGTCCAATCAACATCAATGTATACTTTGAGTTCAAACTTGCCATCCTTAGGATACCATAATCCATAATCCTCTATTTTCTTCAGGTATCTTAAGATTCTCTTTGTAGCAACCATGTGTGACTCCCTAGAATTTGCAAAAAATCTTGCAACAATCCCCACAACATGTACTATATCTGGTCTACTATGTACTACATACATCAACTTACCAAGCATTGATCGGTATAGTGTATGGTTCACCTCTGTAGTTTCATCCTCTTTAGTCAATTTGCAGCCTATGACCATCAGTGTTCCAACTAGTTTAGCATATTCCATGCCAAATGTTCTCAGTACTTCTTTTATATACTTGGATTGTGTGATGAATATCCCATCATTCTGTTGAATAACCTGCAGTCCTAGAAAGAACTTAATCTCTCCAAACGTAGACATTTCAAACTCTTTTCTCATCTCATCAACAAATTATTTACATATGTGATCTTGTCCTCCAAAGATAATATCATCCACAAATATTTTAGCAATTAGAATAGTATCATCAGTATCTCCTTTCATATACAAATTGTTGTTCTCACCAGTTCTAACAAATCTAATACTTAACAAATAAGTATGCAGCATTTCATACCAGGCTCTCAGTGCTTGCTTCAAACCATACAAAGCTTTATGTAATCTACATACCATGTCTTTCTTGTCTGGATCTACAAACCCTTATGGTTGTTCTATGTAGACTTCTTCTTCAAGTATCCCATTCAGAAATGTAGACTTAACATCCATTTGATAAAATTTAAATTTATTATGTGCTGCATAAGCCAGTAACATTTGAACTCCTTCTAGTCTAGTAACAGGTGCAAAGGTCTCACCATAGTCAATTCCTTCCTCCTGTGCATACCCCTTGCATACTAGTCTGGCTTTATTTCTTGTAACCTCTCCATTTTCATTTAGCTTGTTTCTGAAGATCCACTTAGTACCAATAACATTCTTATCCTTAGGTCTAGGTACTAAGGTCCATGTCTTTTTTTTCTCTATCTGATCAATCTCTTCATTCATTGCATTTATCCAATCTTCATTCTCCAATGCAACTTTAACATTTTTCGGTTCATATTCACAAACTAAGAATGTCCCTTGTCTTGACTTCTTGTTTGTATGCCAGCTTTCTTGTCGCCAATGATTTGGTTCTTAGGATGATGTGTCCTGAAAAATCTTGCTAGTATTCAATCTCTTATTTCTTGTTCATCCTGTTCAGGTTCATTTTCTTGCTCTGTAGGTCCTTCCTGCTCATCGGTTTATCTTTCCTATTCGTCATTGTTTTCCTACTGACTGGTTGTCACTATCTATGGCTTCGGTAGATACTCTGATTGTTCAATGTATTTGAATCTACCATAGTCTTCTAGTTCCTTTGTGCTTTATTCTTCATTCTTGTCATCAAACTCATCAACCCTGACATTAGCACTTTCAATCATTTTATTAGTAACTTTATCTAGATAGTTGTATGCTTTGCTTTTAGTGGAATATCCAAGAAATATCCCTTCATCACCTTTTGAGTCAAATTTTCCATTTCTTTCATCTTTCATAATAAAGCATTTACTTCCAAAAATTCTAAAATAAATTATAGTGGGTTTGTGTCGAAACCATAACTCATAGGGTGTTTTGTTAGTGTCCTTCAACTGTACTCGGTTCAAAACATAAACAACTATGCTAACTGCCTCTCTCCAGTATGTCTGAGAAACATTTTTCTCTATCATCAGTGTCCTTTCACAATCAACTATTGACCTATTCCTCCTTTCAATAATTTCATTCTACTGAGGTGTTCTCGGTGTAGTGACCTATCTTTTTATACCATGCTCATTACAATAGTTAGTAAATTCATCAAAAATAAACTCACCTCCTCTGTCAAATCTTAAGAATTTCAATTCTTTATCAGTCTCTTTCTCTTCTTTTTCTTTAAACCACTTGAACATTTTAAATGCCTCTGATTTTTCTTTCAAGAACATGAAATTCATCAATCTAGTGTAATCATCAACAAAAAGAATGAAATATCTATCTCCATAATAACTCTGTGTTCTCATGGGACCACATGGGTCAGTGTGAACCAACTCAAGTATTTTCTTTGTTGGATAATATTTGTTTTTGAAACTAGATTTTGTCATTTTACCTTTCTAACACTCATGACACATAACATGATCAGTCTTATATAAGTTAGGCCAACCTCTAGCCTTTTTATTTTTACTAATCTTAATCATGTTATCAAAGTTTACATGACATAACCTTTTATGCCATAACCAAGCATCTTCATTTTTCATCATTAAACAAGAAGAATCTAAATTATAAAAATAAAATAAGTTACCTTTCGATTGTGCTCCTGTTCCAACAAGTCTTCCTCCATCATCAAATATTTTTACTTTCTTTCTCTCAAAAGCTACTCGGTGACCTGAATTATTCAGCTGTGCCACACTTAGCAAATTATAGTTTAGTCTTTCTACCCAATAAGCATTATCACATTGGATTCTATCATTTATCAATAAGGATCCCTTTCCTCTAACCATACAAGGTATATCATTACCCATTTTTATAGATCCTCCATTATATTGCTCAAGATGATTAAATTTTTCTTCATCACCAGTCATGTGATGTGTACAACCACTATCAATGATCCATGTATCATTTTTATTAATCTTAAAAATTAGTGTTGTTTCTACATACCTTTCTTCTTACTCAGAATCATCCTTCATAGAAAAAAATACCACTTTTACATCATCATCTGAATTAGAATTAGATTCATTTTCTTTAGCAATGTAACATACCCTTTTGCCTTTATCATTGTTGTCTCGGTTGTCTCTGTTGTAGTGTCAGTAACTTCAGTTTCCTCTTCTCCCATAGCTTCCTTCACCATATCTGTCCTTGCTTCTGTCATCTTCCTTCCTATTTGGACATCTAGAAGCAATATGACCAACTTATTTACAGTTAAAACATGCTAAAGGTAATTTTCCTCTATATCTACCTTTTCCCTTAGGCAATCTCCTGGCCATAAGAGCTTCGAGCTCATCAAGCTCATCATCACTATTGCTATCACTATCATCCTTATTATTTCTACTAGTAGACTTACCGATCTTTAGAGAAGTCATAAAAGTAGATTCAATAGTCGGTACAACACTATTATCATAGTTGTTCAGTTCAAAATTTGTTAGCTTTCCAATCTTGGTTCAAAAGTTGTGATACAAATGTCAAGAGAGCCAAAGCTGAAATGTTCATTCTTGGTTAACAAAGAAATGCGTCGGTAAACACAAGCTCAGTTTATACTATGCTCGGTATACACTACAATGCTCGGTGTATACTGGAATGCTTCATTAACCGACCACACTACTTTTATAACATTTTGCTCCCAACTTCATAATAGATTAATGCAACATAATCAAGTCAACAATATGAAGCCATAGACTCATCAATAAGTTACCAAGAGTATTTCTTATCCTCATTTGTCACATCCATCTTCCTCCATGTAGATATCTTGGTTCTTCATCTTTCTCTTCTCTTCTACAGATGTGTTAGATGTTTGCAACTCCATGATAAGTATTGTCAAAACTAGTTGACATCAATGACAACATAAAATTGATTCAATTATCTTACATAACAGTTCAGTGCTCGGTGATCTCTAATCACTTGAAGTTCTTCAATCATGTTCTCAATCAGTTGTAGCTCATCAAGAGAGAGAATAGGAGAGAGAGAAGAGAGAAAGAGGAGAGAGGAGAGAGAGAGAGAGAAAATAGGAGAGAGGGAGAAGAGAGAAAGAGGAGAGAGAGAGAGGAGAGAGAGAGAGAGAGAGGAGAGAGAGAATCATAAATAAATTAAAAATTTTAACATATAAGTTATTTACATTTTACAGGTTACAAAAAAAATCAAGACAAATATTTAAATGTTTTTTTAAGAATGTACACCTATTTAGTTGAAAAAAGATTCCAAGATTTTTGATGTTTTTAAAACTATGTTTCGAAAGGTTTTGATTTAAGGAAGATGTTTTAACATTTTTTAGAGAGAGAGGAGAGAGAGAAGAGAGAAAGAGGAGAGAGAGAGAGAGAGAGAGTTTCTAAATTTATGTTTTGGTTTTCTAAGTTTAGGGTTTTGTAATTTAATTTTGTATAGGATTACATTTTTGTTTTACTACCTAGGGTTTTGGTTTTTTACGTAGGGTTTCATAATTTAATTTTGTATAGGGTTAAATTAAAAAATAAACAGTTTTCTACTTTAGTATGGTAATTTTAAAAGTAAATTAAAATAAAAAAGAACTACTTGAAAGATAAAAAATAATTAAATTTATACAATATTTTTGAAAACAACATTAAACCTGTTTTTAAATTAAAAATAACTTGAAACTACAATTTTTAATGACAAAAATCATAAAAAATAATAGTATGTACCTAGAACATGAAAAAAATGGCAGATGGGGTCAGCAGAAGAAGCTAAAATGGGCACCCGAGCTCTGCTAAACGTGATCCCATTTTTTGAAGGTGAAAATGACAATAAATTGGTTAAGAAAAATAAATAAATAGATTTTAGAAACGGGCACTCGATTTTTACAAAACGGGCACCCAATTTGTAAAAATCAGGCACCCGTTTTGCTTTGGGTGCCCGATCCTAAACGAGTGCCCGTTTTGTAAATGGGTACCCAATTTTTGAAAATGGATCGGGCTCCTGAACCTAAATGGGCACCCAATTTGTAAAAATTAGGTGCCCATTTTTTATTACAATTTTTTCCTACTGCAGACTTCCACGGAATTGGTACCCAACTTCGAACACCCACCCATCTATATAATTTAATTTCATATATAATCAAAATTATTTCTATTTTATTATAATCTCAATTATAATTATATTTTATTACATTTCTTATTATTATTATTATTTTTTTGGTTAAAGGCCGAAGCCAAGAATTTTTATTAATAGTAGAAAGTATTTATAGTAAAAAACCCCACTCAGTGCAGGTGCTAGTAGGAAAGAGTGGGGTTGAGAAAACCTCTAGCCATGCCTGGGACCGTAGTCCAGATATTAATACATGATTTCTTAGAGGGCATTCCCTCCTTTTACAAATTTTGATAAAATTGACCCAAATTTGGTTGTTTGGACCTTGTTGTCCCTGATTATCGTAAATTGCCTTTGGAGTATTTGTACATTGGACTGAAATGGAGAGTCCAATTTGCGGTAAATAATTTCCTTTAAATGAGATCCAATTTCCTTTCCAAGTATCTTTGCATCTATGGATCAACACCTCTTACATTATGAGCCTTATATCCACCAGAAATATGAAAGAGTTTTACTCTTGAAGCTTTTATGCCTTTGTTACCTATAATCACTCTACAACTTGGCCAAGATCCCTATTAGTATGTTCCATTAAATTGCATTATAATTTATAATTTATAATTTAAGACTAATTCTCATATATACCAATGAAAAAGGTGTGAGATTGCATATTACCTTTGACAAGAAAGAGAGGCTCAGAATAGGAACTGAGCCCTCTTTATTTTCTACTGCCTTGCAAGATTAGCGAGATACCTTACCTAAAAATAGTTAGCTTCAAGGACATTTGCATATGTTTACCTCTTAATGTAAGAGAAGATGCTTAATAAAAATCCAAGGAAAGGAGATCCTCCATATCACTTTAAACAAAGATCCCCCTACTATTGTAAACCATATTTTTCATTTAAAACCATGATTAATATTATTTAGAATAAAGAAGAAGAAGAAGACATGCCATGTAGCAGATCCTAATAACTAGTAGCGAAATACTTGGGAAGAAGGCAATGAGAGCCAGAAAATTAAAACGATTAAGAACCCTTCCCATGAAAAGCTAGGACTAAGACCACTCAGTCCTTAGAATAGAGATCCTTAGCTTGAGGTCAACACAGATTTGTGTGTTGACTTCAAGATAACAATCTCTATGAAGGAATAGCCAAACAAGTAATGCTTCTCTAGAGAGGATAATCCCTTTAAATCATCCAAGTCATAACATTCATATAGGGGATAGGATATTGCTTCCTGCCATAGGAGAGGCCAGATGTCATGAGTGTTAGGATTAACAAGGAAGAAATAATAATTATATGCAAAAATAACCAATATCAAAAAATAGTAAACCACATAGAAGAGAACACAAGACACAAATATTTAAAGTGGTTCACCCAATCCCTGGGCTACGTCCACCAACATTGAGTCCAATATTTTATTATCCAATGATTACAACCTGATTAAAATTTGTAATCACTTACAACTCAATTCTGTCACAAGTACTAAAATCATACATAATGAAATCCCTAACCCTAAGCCATATTATATAATATTTTTACACTTTAGGGTTAGAATGAGTTACAATCATCTCGGCCGGAAAAAAGCCAAAAATATGTCAGCCTCAAAAGACAGGAGGAAAAGTGTATAGTACTTTCCTGATCAATCAGCACAAGCTAACAATCTCCCACTTGGTGACTAATTAGTATCCACACTAAAAAAAACCTCCCACTTGGAGACTAATCGTATAGAAATACCACTACCATATGAGGCTCCCACTGGATCAAACCACCCTAGATTCAGCTGTTCCTTTATTCTGTTTAGTCTAGAAGACCAACTGAAGTTGAAAAGGAGTTCAAATTCTCCCTTGTTACTACCTTTGTAACTATATCTGTTGGATTATCATCTGTATGAATCTTTTCTAGCCTTAACTTCCCATCATCCAAAACTGACTGAATGAAATGGTACCGCAATTGTATGTGTTTTGTCTTTGAGTGCAAAGCGGAATTCTTCGCAAGATGAATGACACATTGGCTATCTGTATGCAAACAATTACCCATTTGAGGATGTCCCAATTCTTCCTTGAAGAATTTAAGCCATATCATCTCCTTGGCTACCTCTGTAGTAGTAACATACTCTGCCTCTGTAGTGGATAAAGCAACCACCTTTTGTAGTTGAGAAATCCAACTCATTGCTAACGACTCCCACTAGGTGTGCAATATTTGGCCTAGTACATACCATAGCATACATTAAGCTCCCTACAGCTAAAGCATAAGGTACCTTAGACATTTTAGTCTCTTCTTTTGGTTTCTTGGGACACATATCCTTATTCAATTTCAAATGACCAGGCAAAGGTGTGCTGACAGTTTTGGCATTCTCCATAGAGAAATGTTGTAACACCTTCTCAATATAATCAACCTGAGATAGAGACAATTTCTTATTTTTCCTATCTCTGCAAATTCCAAGGATTTGTTTTGCTGCCCCCAAATCCTTCATAGAAAATGAATGTGCTAACTATTGTTTCAACCCCTTAATGTGATCCATGTTAGACCCAGCTACAAGCATATCATCAACATATAAAAATAAAATAATGTAACTGTCATCATCCAACCTCTTAAAATAAACACAATGGTCAGAATGGCACCGATTGTATCCATGCTCATTCATAAAAGTGTCAAATTTAATATACCATTGCCGAGGTGCTTTCTTCAAGCAATATAAACTCTTCTACAATTTGCACACCAAATTCTCCTTACCCTTGACCTCAAATCCTTGTTGTTGTACCATATGTATTTCTTCATCCAAATCACCATGAAGAAAAGTTTTTTTAACATCAAGCTACTCTAAATGAAAATCTTCAGTAGCCACAATACTTAAAATAGTATGGATAGAAGTCATTTTAACAACTGGAGAAAATATCTCATCAAAATCAATACCCTTTTTCTATGAAAATCCTTTTACAACTAACTTGGCTTTAAATCTTTTTTTACCTCCATCCTCTTCTTTTATCCTGTAAACCCATTTATTCTGTAAAGCTCTTTTAGCTGCAGGTAACTTGCATAAATCCCAAGTGTGATTTTTCAATAAGGAGTCCATTTCATCTATCATTGTAGACTCCCACTGAAGCTTTGTATCCACCTGCACAGCTTCATTATAACATTCAGGTTCACCAGCATCTATTAATAAAATAGAATACAAAGAGGGAGAGAATCTCTCTGGAGGTCTACTTAGCCTTGTTGACCATCTAACATTCACTAGGGTGTATGGTATTTGTTGTTGCTATTGTTGTGGAGCATAAGGAACTACTAGAACATCATATTTTGGAGTATCATCTAGTACTACATAATCATTTTATTTCTTCTCATGCTGCTGCAACAGATCTTTGTACAATACTTTCTCATTGAATATGACATCCTTTCTTCTTACAATTTTATGATTTTCAAAATCCCAAAGCCTACAACCAAATTCGTCAATGCCATATCCAAAAAATAAATATTTCTTTTACTTAGCTTCCAACTTGGTTCTATTTTCAGAATCTATAAGTGCAAAAGTTTCACAACCAAAGGTTTTGAGAAAAGAATAACTCACCTTCTTACCACTCCATGCTTCCTCTAGAATACCACAATCCAAAGGAGTAGAGGGGCCTCTATTGATTAAATAAACAATAGTGTTCACAGCCTCTATCCAAAAATTATTAGGTAGCCTAGCATGCAACCTCATACTCCTTGCACGCTCCATTATTGTCCTGTTCATGCGTTCAGCCACTCCATTTTCTTGTGGAGTCCTTGGTATAGTTTTCTACCTATGAATACCATTAGAGGAACAATAATCTTCAAATTCTATGCTACAATACTCACCACCATTATCAAATCTGAGACATTTTAACCTTTTACCAGTCTCATTCTCAACCAAGCATTTCCATTTTTTAAAAGTTTGAAATACATCAGATTTTTGTCTAAGGAAATAAATCCATACTTTTATTGTTGCATCATCTATAAATGTAACATAATATAGAGAACCACCAAGGGAAGATACCTGAGCTGGTCCCCATACATCTGTATGCACAAGATCTAATCTCTCATTTTTCTTTTCCTTCCCACTCTTCACAAAACTAACTCTCTTTTGTTTTCCATAAACACAACTTTCACAGAAATCCATATTGACACATTTCAGACTAGGTAAAACTTTCTTTGAATGAAGTAATTTCATACCTTTTTCACTCATGTGCCCAAGTCTATTGTGCCACAGTGCTATGTCAAAATCTACAACAACGGTTTGATATTCTTCCTGCTCAACTGCAGCCACTATTCCTGAACATTCATTATCTTCTGAAACAATTAAAGTAGAAGGAATAGTATGACCTGTATAAAGATATAAGGTGCCTACTTTCACACCTTTTGGTGCTACTAATGAACCTTTTGAAACCTTCCAATTTCTATCATTAAAATTAACTGTGCAACCCTCATCACCCAGTTGCCTTGCTGAAATTAAATTCCTACTTAACCTTGGAACATGTCTTACCTCTTGTAGTAGCCAATGATTCCCATTTTGCAACTTAACCTTAATTTTTCCCTTTCCAACTATCTGACAAGGTTCATTATCTCCCAAATAAACTAGCCCAAAATCCCCTTGGACATAATCAAGAAAGTAACCTCTATGGGGTGTAGCATGAAATGAAGCCCCAGAATCTAAAACCCATGAATCATCAATACTTTCTAAAGAAATAATCAAAGCATCCTCTTCAGATTTATTACTTACCACATTTACCTCCTTGTTTCCATCATGTTTGTCTCCTTGATCTTTCTTTTGAGACCATCAATCTTTCTTATTATGTCCTGGTTTTCCATAGTACTAGCAGTCTCTAGGTCCTCTTGACTGAGACCTCTTTCCCTTTGACTTCCCTCATGATTTTCCATGATTTCTAGAGTTTTTTCCTCTATCTGTTGTTCTACCTCTACTTTCTGCATTCAATACACTACCCGATGTGGATGCCCCTGAGCTTTTCCTATGAATTTCCTCACTTAATATAACACCAATAACATCATCAAACTTTAGGGTATTAGAACCAAAAACAAAATTACTAACAACCATTACCAAGCCATTCCATCTTTCTGGCAAAGAACACAAAATCAAGAGAGCCCTAACCTCTTCATCAAAAGTAATTTTAACTGAGGCTAACTGGCTTGTAACTTTATTAAACTCATTCAAATGATTAGTGACTGATCCACCTTCTACCATTTTCATATTAAATAAATGCTTCATAAGAAATACCTTGTTTGAAGTTGAAGGCTTTTCATACAACTTCGCTAGGGTATCCATTAGATCTTTAGCTTTCGTTGCTCCAGTAATATTGAATGCCACCAATTGTGCCAGGCATAAATGAATACTCCCTAGTGCCTTCCTATCCAAAATATCCCAATCTTCCTGAGACATTATTGCCTCTTTCTTGGCTATCCCCTCTAATGGCCGCCATAGATCCTTTTGATAGAGATAGTTCTCCATTTTCATCTTCCATAAATAGAAGTTCTACCCATTAAACTTATCAACCTTCAGCCTACCCTCGTCTGCCATTTCTCCCACTTAATCGAGAGACTCTCCCACTGACTCATGAGACCTGCTTTAGAGAATAGTTGAAAGAATGAATGAAATAACCTCACTCTGATACCACTTGTTAGGATTAACAAGGTAGAAATAACAATTATAGGCAAAAATACCCAATATCAAAAAATAGTAAACCACACAAAAGAGAACACAAGAAACAAAGATGTAACGTGGTTCACCCAATCCCTGGGCTATGTCCACCAACAATGAGTCTAATATTTTATTATCTAGTGATTACAACCTGATTAGAATCCATAATCACTTATAGCTCAATTCCACCACAAGTACTAAAATCATACATAATGAAATCCCTAACCCTAAGCCATATTATATAATATTTTTCTGCTTTAGGGTTAGAATGAGTTACAATCATGTCAGCCCAAAAAATAGCTAAAAATATGTCGGCCTAAAAAAATTCACCTCATCAGGAGGAAAAGTGTACAGGTCTTTCTTGGATAATACTTTCCTGATCAGTCACCATAAGATAACAATGAGCTATTCCTAAAAATAGATAGAACCTATAAACAATCGATACAATTTATACATATGGTGATGCTACTCAGAATAATTGACAAGTGATAAAATGAAATGAGAAAATTTTCCCTTGGATGCTTATACTATATCATTTTAGGCATTAGAAGGGAATCAATTATGAACACAGACTAAAGCTAGATAGACTTTACCCCTCTATAAAAACAACTACTAGATCATATTTAAGATATAATTTAAGAACAAGACTACAAAGAAAGGAAGAAATTACCCAACAAGATTAAATGAAAACTACATAAACAAAGAGATCAAGATGCCATTGAAAAGGAATATGAATGTGAATCTTGGTCTATATATATATATATATATATATATATATATATATATAGTTTTATGTCTTTACAAGAATTTATCTGTACTAGTTAATAAATTATGGGTGAGAAGAAATTTCATTTGCAACAAGTGAAGGTCCAGACCTCTTTGAAAAAAGGTGAAAAAGGCCTCTGACTAGATTTAGTTCATTTTGATCCATACCACCATAATGAGATAGATTTAATGCTAAACTTTCATGCTAATTACCTAAGTGAGGGATAGAGTTTGATTAGGGCTAAACCAAACAATACTATTCTTTAGCCTTTCTGAAGGAAATTAGAGAAAGGATCTGATCATGCCCAAAGGCCTCAATGATTGTATGCATAATTTTTTGAATTAGACATAGTCATCTTACCAATCCAATCCTTTTTCAAAGCTAGCCTGGATGCATGAAAAGCCAAACTTTTTCTATAATTAGTATACAAAGAGTGACAGACAAACCCATCCCACCTTGCATGTGTAGGTTAACAAATATATGA
>BSBK01003221.1:307500-310602 GCA_027943335.1 Chamaecyparis obtusa | reverse complement strand
ACACCTTCTCAATATAATCAGCCTGAGATAGAGACAATTTCCTATTTTTTCTATCTCTACAAATTTTCATACCAAGGATTTGTTTTGCTGCCCCCAAATCCTTCATAGCAAAATATTTTGCTAACTGTTGTTTCAACCCCTTAATGTGATCCATGTTAGACCCAGCTACAAGCATATCATCAACATATAAACATAAAATAATGTAGCTGTCATCATCCAACCTCTTAAAATAAACACAATGGTCAGAATGACACCGACTATATCCATGCCCATTCATAAAAGTGTCAAATTTAATATACCATTGCCGAGGTGCTTGCTTCAAGCCATATAAACTTTTCTGCAATCTGCACACCAAATTCTCCTTACCCTTGACCTCAAATCCTTGTGGCTGAACCATATATATTTTCTTCATCCAAATCACCATGAAGAAAGGTTGTTTTAACATCAAGCTGCTCTAAATGCAAATCTTCAGTAGCCACAATACTTAAAACAGTATGAATAGAAGTCATTTTAACAACTGGAGAAAATATCTCATCAAAATCAATACCATGTTTCTGTGCAAATCCTTTTACAACTAATCTGGCTTTAAATCTTTTCGTACCTCCATCCTCTTCTTTGATCCTGTAAACCCATTTATTCTGTAAAGCCCTTTTACCTGCAGGTAACTTACATAAATCCCATGTCTGATTTTTCAGCAAAGAGTCCATTTCATCTGTCATTGCAGACTCCCACTGAAGCTTTGTATCCACCTGCACAGCTTCATTATAACATTCAGGTTCACCAGCATCTGTTAACAGAATAGAATACAAAGATGGAGAAAATCTTTCTGGAGGTCTACTTAGCCTTGTTGACCGTCTAACCACTCACTGGGGTGTGTGGTATTTGTTGTTGCTGTTGTTGCAGAGCATAAGGAACTACTGGAACATGAACTTGTGGAGTATCATCCAGTACTACATAGTCATTTTCTTTCTTCTCATGCTGCAGCAACAGATCTTTGTACAATACTTTCTCATTGAATATGACATCCCTGCTTCTTACAATTTTATGATTTTCAAAATCCCAAAGCCTATAACCAAATTCATCAATGCCATACCCAACAAATACACATTTCTTTGACTTAGCTTCTAGCTTGGTTCTATTTTCAGAATCTATAAGTGCAAAAGCTTCACAACCAAAGGTTTTGAGAAAAGAATAACTCACCTTCTTACCACTCCATGCTTCCTCTGGAATACCACAGTCCAAAGAGTAGAGGGGCCTCTATTGATTAAATAAACAGCAGTGTTCACTGCCTCTGCCCACATACTTTTTGGGCAGCCTAGCATGCAACCTCATACTCCTTGCACGCTCCATTATTGTCCTGTTCATGCGTTCAGCCACTCCATTTTCTTGTGGAGTCCTTGGTACAGTTTTCTGCCTACGAATACCATTAGAGGAACAATATTCTTCAAATTCTGTGCTGCAATACTCACCACCATTATCAGATCTGAGACATTTTAAACTTTTTACCAGTCTCATTCTCAACCAAGCATTTCCATTTCTTAAAAGTTTGAAATACATCAGATTCTATCTAAGGAAATAAATCCATACTTTTCTTGTTGCATCATCTATAAATGTAACATAATACAGAGAGCCACCAAGGGAAGATACCTGAGCTAGTCCCCATACATCTATATGCACAAGCTCTAATCTCTCATTTTTCTTTTCCTTCCCACTCTTCACAAAACTAACTCTCTTTTGTTTTCCATAAACACAACTTTCACAGAAATCCATATTGACACATTTCAGACCAGGTAAAACTTTCTTTGAATGAAGTAATTTCATACCTTTTTCACTCATGTGCCCGAGTCTGTTGTGCCACAGTGCTGTGTCAGAATCTACAGCAACAGTTTGATGTTCTTCCTGCTCAACTGCAGCCACTGTTCCTGAACATTCATTATCTTCTGAAACAATTAAAGTAGAAGGAACAGTATGACCTGTACAAAGATATAAGGTGCCTACTTTCACACCTTTTGCTACTACTAAGGAACCTTTTGAAACCTTCCAATTTTTATGATTAAAAGTAACTGTGCAACCCTCATCACCCAGTTGCCCTGCTGAAATTAAATTCCTACTCAGCCTTGGAACTTGTCTTACCTCTTGTAGTAGCCAATGATTCCCATTCTGCAACTTAATCTTAATTTTTCCCTTTCCAACAATCTGACAGGGTTCATTATCTCCCAAATAAACTAGCCCAAAATCCCCTTGGACATAATCAACAAAATAACTTCTATGGGGTGTAGCATGAAATGAAGCCCCAGAATCTAAAACCCATGAATCATCAATACTTTCTAAGGACAAGAGCAAAGCATCCTCCTCAGATTTGTTACTTACCACATTTGCCTCCTTGTTTCCATCATTTTTGTCTCCTTGATCTTTCTTCCGAGACCAACAATCTTTCTTCTTATGACCTGGTTTTCCATAGTACCAGCAATCATTTGGCCCTTTAGATTTAGACCTCTTTCCCTTTGATTTTCCTCTTGATTTCCCACGATTTCCAGAGTTGTTTCCTCTATCTCTTGTTCTGCCTCTGCTTTCTGTGTTCAATACACTACCCGATGTGGATGCCCCTGAGCTTTTCCTATGAATTTCCTCACTCATATAACACTAATAACATCATCATACTTTAGGGTATTAGAACCAGAAACAGAATTACTAACAGCCATTACCAAGCCATTCCAGCTTTCTAGCAAAGAACACAAAATCAAGAGAGCCCTAACCTCTTCATCAAAAGTAATTTTAACTGAGGTTAATTGACTTGTAACTGTATTAAACTCATTCAAATGATCAGTAACTGATCCACCTTCTACCATTTTCATATTAAATAAACGCTTCATAAGAAATACCTTGTTTGAAGCTGAGGGCTTTTCATACAACTTCGCTAGGGTTTCCATCAGATCTTTAGCTGTCTTTGCTTCAGTAATATTGAATGCCACTGATTGTGCCAGGCATAGATGAATACTCCCCGGTGCCTTCCTATCCAAAATATCCCAATACTCCTGAGACATTGATTGCTCTTTCTTGGCTACTCCCTCTAATGGCCGCCATAGATCCTTCTGATAGAGA